>JZLH01S0425574.1:2732-16907 GCA_001188425.1 Eucidaris tribuloides
GTGTGTGTGTGTGTGTGTGTGTGTGTGTGTGTGTGTGTGAGTGTGTGCGCGCACGTGTGTTTATGTATGTGCGTGTATGTTTACTATTTCTTCCCGGGGGGGGGGGGCAGTGTCATTAAAAGGTGTACACCATGCGCGTGTATGGACTTTCAAAATCTCAGAATACCCTAAACAAGTATTCAAGTTTGAAAAGAGTACCCTAAACAAGTATTCAAGTTTGAAAAGATACCCTTTTTAAGTAAACCTTCTGTTAAAAGTATACCTTCAGAGACTCCAACCCCAAACACCTCTTAAGCAGGAGATTCTCCCGCCGAGACCCCCTAGCAAACGGGAGACTCTGACTTAATGTGCGCGTAGCCCACATCACCGGCGGAAAGCATGAAATTCCTTGCGGCCGGAGGCCATTTTTAGGGTTTTAGAAGCTCTCTGTTGCTGCTGTCTTAGGCTTATTTTTGAACATACGACAACACTAAATGGGGTCAAATCCACTGATTCAGATTCATTTCTTTTCAAAAAGGTGGTTGGGCGGGAGAAAAAAGGAGAAACACATCTAGGGCGGGAGAAATTCAAACTCAAGCAGGAGGGCGGGAGATTTTGTGAAAATGGACTCAAAGCGGGAGATCTCCCGCCGAAAACGGGAGAGTTGGAGTCTCTGTACCCTTCCCCCCCCCCCCAGATATTGGCGATTTTGATACCCTTTTCGATGTACGCGAGTAAATCGTCCTACCGTGAAAAACAACCCTTTTACGCGTTTTTTTCCCACGCGCATGGTGTACACGTTGTAATGGCACTGGCCCCCGGATATTTCTAGTACTACTAGCTTGATGGGGTTATAAGAAAAATCTTCATATTTGTTGTTGGAGATACGTTTTCTTTTAACCTTCCCTGTCCCATATGCAAGACACTATTTTCTTTTGTTTGTTTGTTTTATTGTCAGTAGCTTACTGAACGGGTTAATGGGTCATCCTATGATACGGGCCAAAGAGATTCCCGTTCGTTGGTGTCAGGAGCGGCGCCGACGGGGGCGGGGGGGTGGGGGTGGGGTGGTGGCTGGCCGCCGCCTAAAATGTTTTAATATCAGAAAATCATTGGGGGTTTTGAAGTGAAATTCGTGAAATTTGGGTCTTTTTAACATTTTCGCACCCACAACATTTTATCCCGGCGCCAACCCTGGTTGATGTAATAGACATACCCTGAATAAATAGTCAACAATGGGTCATTTTGTTGTTGTTGTTGTTGTTGTTGATGATGATGATGATGATGATGATGTTTTTGTTATTGTTGTTGTTGTTTTAATTCTTTTTTCTGTTCCCTAGGCGATTTGGGCTTTGGGCAACATCGCTGGTGATAATGAGGAACATCGAGACGTCGTCATAAATAGTGGAATTCTTAACCAACTGTTGTGAGTGAAACATATTTTTTTTCTTTTCATTTTGTGGATTTGACGCGTTTGTCCATCTGTTCGTGTTTAAGTCTTTTTAGGACTTAAATGATAAATTTATTGTTTTCCGAAATGTCCGGCGTAATTATAATCAGCAGTGATTTTGTATATTTGCACCTCCATGTATTAAAGACACTTTTTGATATCATGGAAGCCGCATTTAAAAACAGGGCTTGATATTTGCACCGCCCAAGGCGGGTGATTTTGGCGTCAGGTGGGTAAAAACACAAAGTTACCCGACCCGTTGGCGGGTACAATTTCGGCGGAATAAATGGTGTCCCGGGGTACCAACTAGAAATCCACCATTTTGTTGAATTAGTTATTTTGTTTTTATTACCCTGGGTTACAAAATTATGTAACAGCTATGTAATAAGTGTGAAAATAACAAATTTAGCTTCATTTTTACCCATTTTACGTTAGTTTATGCCTTTTTGTTGGACACTTCCGCAGGTTATGCGTCATAACCACTAATTTCAGTGACATTAATTGAAGAAAATACATTTTTGGACACAAGAGAGCGCTGCACAACGCGGTACACCGGGGTACAACGGTACCCCGGGGTAGCGCGTGGTGCATCAGATGATTAGTCTATTTTGAATTCGGGCAGGTAGCTTCAAAATCACCAGCCTGACTTGCTAGTACACAAAAAAATTCCACATCCAGTCCTGTTTACAAATGGTCAAACTTTGATATCTGACCACTAAGAATAATGTTTGAAAGGACAAACAAACACCTAAAACACAAACACTTTGATCCGTATGTTGTCACCAGTAAAATATGTAAAGATAGATATCGACACATGAATTACTGTCCTGTGGTAAATAATTTAGTATGTGGGGAAAACTGGAATAGTTGAACTTGTTCAAAGCATCAGTAGCATGAATGTTCATGTTACGTTTTTTTTTTAACTGGAAACATTGTTAAATAATGTATAATATATGTTCAGGTATTCAGGTTGGAAAACCTGAAGTTATGTTTCTCTCTCCAATTGTCTATGTGTGCTCGTTTTTAAATCAAATTACAAGAAAACGATTTGTTTTTCAGAGGAGATTGGCAGTGGCGTGAGAGAAAGAGTGATGAATTACTGAAAAAAAAAACAGAATGCGTCAAATCACAAATGTTGTACTATATTCAAAACTATTATTTATCATTTTCAGTCCACTTTCAGAACTAGATAGGATTCAGATGACAAGGCATGTTGCTTGGGTGATATCTAACCTGTGTAGAGGAAAGAACCCGCCACCAAAAGCTCAAGAGGTATGTGGCAACGCCTTTATTGATAAATAGATGGTACAAGATAATTTTTGATCTATCATAAAAACTGAAAATAGTCGATAGGTATGAACCGACTCGGGTTCGAACCCGCAACGTTTCGGACGTGCTGCAGATGCTCTAACACTACACAATCAAGCCATTTCTTATTACTTGTATCCGATAAAATTGTGTTGAAATACATTATTTCTAACATTAAGGTGCACCTATTGGCCGTTTTCGTAATTTTATGGATGTTTTCATTGTGTCATTCCCATGAACGTAGAGACGAGTTATTCCATTCACCCGTTATTTTTCAATATCTGGAATTCATTTTGCCTATATTACTTGTTGCTATGTGGACAAGCTTCGGACAAGTTTTTCAGGTTGTCAAGAACAACCTTTTCAGGTTGTCAAGAACAACCTTTGTGTAAAGGTATGCCTGCAGTTTAAAAGGTGAAAAATTGCACATGCCCACGCAGTTGGGTGAGTGCATAACAGTGAAAGGTGCACATTTGTTCGAAAACCGCGGCGGAAATGGCTCTGCACCTATTTCCGCACGTTGTGCGCACCTTTATTTCTTAGTGTGTAGTGTGATTTCTAGTTGTTTTTTACCAGTTTGATATGGAGAGATGTATGCTTTGTGTCAAAATAATTTTTTACTTTAATGTGCTTACTGCCATATCTAATGGCTTTTGATGAGATTAGTTCAAATAGGAATATACTGGCAATTTCTGTGAATAATCAAAGTTTTGAGCTAATTTTGCTCTGCCGGTGAGAAAATGCCGGGACACGAAAGGAAAATATCATACACGGTAAAATTGATATAACAAGTATTTCAATTCCGTATCGTGCATTATCATACATCACGTTTTGTTCAAGGAAATCTTTGGTGTCGATTTCAATAATCTACTCCATTGAATGCAATAAAATGTAGTCAGTGCATTCAAAGATGTTATCTTCGAATTTAGACTGGAAAACGAAAATGTGATTACATATAGGGTATCTAGCTTGTAAGCAGTCAGAATGATATAAGTGGCTGAAATAAATATAGATACCGATGCTGATGTTGAAGAGACATGAATTTACCACGTTAGGCCTATCAGACGTGTGAATAGGAGATAAACAAAGTTATAGATGTTAATCCAATGAGATTAACAATATCGGCAGAAATATAAGATCCAGGAGCCTTTTAAGAATGCTTGATAGCTCGGCCTACCTAAACCTGATTTAGTGTAAAGTTATTTTTATTCACATTTCAAGAAAGCTTGTAACTTTAATCAGCTATGCGAGACTCAGTGTTTTCTTAGTTGATCCAGATCATTAATAAATTAAGTTAATTGGTGTTTGCTATATTGTATTTGTGTTCTAGAATGTTTATTTGTCCAATCAAACACTGCCAAATATAGCAACGTTTGGCAATTTAAGTTTAATTGGCTGCTTCCACTATGATATTGAGTATCTTTAGGAGACTATAGTTTTCTAATACTCTTTGTGGCTAAATTATCCCGAATAATTAGTACTAACTTATCAAAAGATTTGTTACTATCTGGTTAATTTCTCCAGGTGTCATCTTGTTTGGAACTGATTTCCGAGCTCCTCCAGCACAGCGACTATGATGTCTTGGTATGCACCTGTTATGCTCTGGTTAACCTGACTGATGAACCCACGGACCTAATCAAGGGCATCGATAAGGACATCGTCTCCAGACTTGTAAACTTGCTGAAGTAAGTCGTACATAGTAAAAACGCTGTTTAAACTACATTAAACAACGTCACTGTAACAATATTGTTTATTTGTTTTTAAACAACCATGTGGAATCCGTCTTTTATGCAATATTGGTTAAGATTTGAACATTATGTGTCTTCAGAGGCGTTGATCCTGGCCGGGGGGGGGGCAGGGGGATGCAGGGAGCGATCAAAAATATTGGGGGCAAACACATCGATTTGCCCATCCCCAATAATTTTGACAACTTGAAAAATTCATAATATGCCATGCGAAATATTTTTTAAAGCATGGGAAAGCACTATAAAACCATAAAACATGGCATAAAGAACTATTAAACATACAAAAATGACAAAAATGTCAATTTTTTCGGCGTGCTTCGCGCGCAAAATTCTGTATTACAATTTGGCGCGCAGAGCACGCCGAAAATTTTTGACTTTTTTTTCATTCCCCCCCCCCTCCCCTAATTCGAAACATGGATCGACGCCCCTGTGTGTCTTTGCAGTTGGCTGGGTTATCATAGTGTGGTTTTGTGTGTTTATATGGTTTATAGATTGTGAATGTGAGTATGTCTGGATACTGTATTTACATATGCTTATTCACGTAGGTGTGTGGTGAATGTCTAATAACAAGGTGAAAGCTAGTGAAAAGGGTATAATAATTAAGTCCATATCTACTCCCAAGGAAATCAAGATTTTCTTTTCACACTGAGAAGGGAGACGTAACTAGTGTGCAAAAGCCCTTTTTGCGCTCAAGCGCTCAGATCAGTGAGTGTGACCGACGAATTGAAATTGTTCGTGACCTAACTACGTGATGAAAGTGTTAAACAGAGCGGAAAAGTCTCGGAAAACGTTGTCAAACTGGTTGACGAAGATGAAATTAGACTTAACATTCACATCACGCTGTCATATCAAAAATTTTCAAAAGTTAAAAATCATGGGTTTTTTCATGAAATTTTGGTCTATTTGACATTTTGTCCCCCCCCCTACCCTATTGGTTTTCGCCCTCCCTATGATTTTACCCTGGCGCTGCCCCTGTTCAAGATGAATTTGAATTGGCAATTTGTATTTCTGCATGTTAAACAATTGGAAAACTCATAATATAACTGTGGATAACAGTCATGATTTCTTGTGTGTCCTTTTCCTTGTTACAGTGATTATACTACTCGTGTCCGAGTGGGAGCCCTCAGAGCCATATGTAATTTAGTCACTCACGGAAGTGCCAAACAAAAAGAGGTAAGAAAATAATGAAGAGCTTCATGCAAAATGGGTTGAATCCATATTTCACCAAAACTGAATTGTTAACAACATAACTTATTTACCACCTACTTATCAAGCGACAGTATCACATTTGAAGCTAACTTGTACAAGGAAGTACAAAACATCCTGGATCATTACCGGCATTTTTGTTATAGGCACTTGTACAAAATCGGACAAATTAAAGAAAAGCATTTTCTCCAAAGCTACCAGATTGATTACAATGACTTGCATACTTTCTTTACCCACTCCAAATTTATTCAGATCAGTTCAAATGCTGACTTACACATTTTCTTTACCCATTTCAAATTAATTTAAATTTATTCAATTACTACAAAGGCTTGCACACTTTCTTTACCCACTCCAAATTTATTCAAATTTATTCAATTACTTAAAAAGTATTGTGTTGTTCATCCATTGCTTTAAAGCCCAAGTTTGGTTTTGGGGATTTTTTTATTTGAAAGCTTTATGCCCCAAAGTCATAACCCTTCAATAATGGATTCTGAATGTCTCTAGGTTTTTTTTTTATTAATTAATGAAAAATCTCAGGGGGACCCCCGAGATTTTTTTACTATTTTACATTATAGCACCCAAAGGGTTAATAAGGTGTTAAGGTTATTTGAGTTATACCTCATCTGAAAGAGCAGAGTCCGGCGATGATCAGAGAGGAGAAATACGTAACAGAGCACCTTTAAGAGCTCCTTAAAGGGGCTGATCCAAGACTATAAACAGCCAACTTACCATTACGTTGCGAAATAACGTATAAGATTTCTAAAATTGCGACTGCTCCGCGACATGCATCCACGTAAAAAGAAAGAAATAATTGAAGAGTGTAGAATAAGAAGTACTAAAGTCACATTTTGACGAAATTGAGTAAGTAATTGTTTTGAAGTCATTACATGCCGGGAATTTTTTTGACAAAATTTTTTTCAAATTGACCCTTCTCTAGGGGAGAGGTCAACCGGGGTCAAATTTTTAACTTAGTTTCTTCAAAATGTATATGAAATTACTCGACTTGTAAGAAGGATTAAGAAAATATATCATTTACCATGTATTTTGTGCTTTGTTGATGAGATATGGGGTCACTTCCGGTCAAAGGGGGTCAAATGAGGTCAAATTTAAAACAACGTCCAAAGTTGACAAATTGCATATCAAATTGTCCATCATTATGGAGGACATATAAACAATTAAGTATTTTTGACATTCATTTATCCGAGAAATGCATTTGTTTTTCTGAGACCCTTGTTTTTAGAAGAAGTACTTAAATCCACAATATTGATTATTGGTCATTGGAAATCGACAAGTGAGACAATGCTTTGTCCTATATTCATCTTTTTTGTGTGTCAATTCACTTCACCAAGTTTGGATGTACAACTCAAATAATTGTGATCTGTAGACAAATTTGAAAACTTTGAGCCTTTGTTTCCTAAAAGTAGTATTATGTGACTTCAGTGCTTCTTATTCTACACTCTTCAATTGGAAAAATGGATAACATGATCACAGGTTTTCTTATGGAGTGGTAAAATGGGGTTCTATAACACATATTAAACATTGGATTTGATGGCATAATGTAAATCAGCATGCAATTTACACATGACCCATCGCTCGCGCATGCATTTATCTTTATTTTAGGGGTATTAAGTGAGTCACTGGGGTATATTTCCCGTTCGCTTGGAACGTCTCTGCATTGTAGGGTAGAGGACAGATGAGAATTTCTCGAGTACAGTCATGATCGGCAATACACTGGACTAATCACTGTATTACATGTTTTCCCATGCGTTTTCATTTTAGCTGATCTTGAAGAGTTCTGTTCTTCCCAATCTTCAACAATTTTTCATCGACCATCGTCCCTTGCTTAAAGATGCTTACCGCATTGTCGCAAGCTTTATGGCTGGTACCAGGCCACAGATACAGGTATATACACACACTCATGTTTCATGTATATGTTTTTACCAGAAGTAACTGATTTATGTCGTTAGAATTACGGAAGTAAATGTAGTTTCTTACCCGGATTATCACGAAAAAGGAGGAGCAGGCGGATGAATGTAATTTGATATACATGTATGAGATTTTTACGGATATTCGCTACGTGTAGGAAACCTATGGGGCAAGTTTCGACACGATTTTCCTTTATCAAATATCACTTGTTAACCATTAAATGCTTTTAACCCTAAAAAGACTGGGATATTTTGGAGGCTGGAAAAACGTGGGGGGGGGGGGGGGGCTTTTCGGCTGTTGGTCGTCCGATCGCAACCAAATTTGGCACACACGTCCTTTGTCATGTCCTCTGAAACAAAACATAGTTGAAATACTGATATTCATTGCATTTTTTAATAATAATTATGCAAATATGCAAATTTTTATCAAACAATTGAATTTTTCATATTTTGGTGCCTATTGTGGTCCATAGATTCCTGGTTCAAGGTTTTCAGTTGTAAGAAGAGGTTGTTTATCATGGAATTGTGTTGTTTCATGCTTGAATTATTAGATATGCTTATGCAAATTAGTAATTACTGAATATGCAAATAAGTATTCCGCACGCGTTATGTAGAGAAATACAACATTTCCATTTTGCATTTCTTATGTATTTCTTTATCATTTATGTAATTTTTTCATTATTTTCATATCCTAGAAGTGCTACTTGAATTCACAAGTGACATTATATAGAAAGAAACAAATAAAAATGTAGTTAGAAAACAATGTCTATAACATACATTCAAATACCATACACTTTACACACAAATGAATACAAATTTCGATTTCTTACGTGACATGTGATATGAAAATGTTACGTAACTCCGCAACCGCGGCATGGGGGTATACAAATTTGGTATCAAAATTGCGCAAAGCTCAAGAGAAAAAAGTCATGAAATGGCGGCGCGAACGCTTTATGCGCAAAAAAATTATCGCAGTTTATGTACAGGGGGGGGGGGCCTTTTAGCCTCCCCCCAAGTCTTTCTAGGGTTAAGGGAGGGTGAGGGGGCTGGGTATTATCTCGGCCGTCGACTGCGCGATCGCGACGAAAATCGGCATGCACGTCGCCCGCCACGTACTCTACAAACATGTACTGTTATTTTGTTATAATATTGTTTCATTAATTATGCTATTTTTTACAATATTGTTTCATTAATTAAGCTAGTTTATGTATAATTTATAAGTGAAATCAGTCTTTTTGCTCTAAGCCAGTAAATAAAGCTCCAAATGTGCTAACTAAATGTACCACGAAAATTCAACAATATCTAAACTTATGTCTTATGTATTCTATTTTTTTTCTTATGTATTTGTTTTTTTTTCGTATTTTTAAAAAACAAATTCGAGGATATTTATCGGTGACACTGTCGCAATCGTAAATAGTATAAAATCAATCAATTTGAATCAGTAATAGCAAAAATATTCACACATAGGCCTACATATGTATATGAATTGTACACGCAATCGCGTTTTTGAGCAATTTTTGGTTTGCATGCACATACAAAATTATGCGTAACTCCGGGACTACGAACCCGGACGTAGCAAAAATGATCTTAAAACATGCAGGGGATTTGAAGGAAAAATGTGACGAAACGTCGCGGCGAGAGCTTCTTGCGTTGCAAATATATTGCGCGAAACGTCGAGGGATGTGGGCCTCCCAGCCCCCCTCCCCAGTTCAGTTAGGGTTAAAGCCATAGGTTAACAATTACTATAGTTAAAAAAAAAGTGAGCTATGTATCCTCCATGCTCTGATTGTCTTTGATAAGGTCTAAAAATAAAGCCCTAAAAAAAAATTGTATTTCAAAATGATTATTCAGTGCTTTAAAAAAGTGAAAATCTACGAGCATTCAGGTTGACCGGTCATGGACTTGTAGATCTATGAATTGCAGTGAAAATTATCCATTCATGCATATCTTGCCAGTGACAGCGTAACTTTCCAAACTTTTGTATTCCAGTGTGTTTATTTGTCATTTAAGCACTGCTATGTAGCTCAGACATCACAGTTTGACATTAATTGTTTTAAATTGAAACTCCACGATGTTAGCCTATGTCTTTAAGTGAAAATTTTTGAGTGACCCGTTTTTACAAATTTCTCTCAGTAGGCTAATAATGGAATAACCCATCTTGTTAAAATGAGGTGAAATCAAGGTGATAATCATTCATGAATATCTTCAAAGTGACATCATCACTTCCAATACTTCTGTATCATTGGCTGTGTATTTATACATGTATAAACCGTTATTGCCGTGGTTATAGAGAGCAGAGTGATGACGTCATAATAGTTCGGAAATAATGTGGGGACAAAAGGCAAACCTTAACTTTGTAGTACAACTGCAGCTCTCCTATTGGTAGAAATAAGCAGCTGAGACGCACTGCACCTGTCCATACGCGTATCCAGGGGGTGCTTAGGAGGTGTTAACCCGTTGGAGACGATTTGTTTTTTGCTTAAACACGCATTTCCCATAGACCTCGTGACGTGATATCTCGTCACTCGTCTTCAACGGTTAAACCACGCCCCTTTTTCAAGGGGGGGTGTTATATCATGAAACACCCCCATTTTCTGTGAAATACCTTCTTTTTTGCTAAAGGGAATGTTTTAAATCTCCGGAACAGACGGAATAAATAGTGATGTTTCAGTCGCTGACTGAAAAAAATTTGGCCTTGCAAAAATTTTGTTTGGGGCCATACAAGATTTCCCTCCCCCGCCCCGCCCCCCGATTAGCGACTTCTCGGCCGCCGGACTGACCGTTCATTTTCTTGACTTGAACAATTTTCGCCCATAACCCCCCCCCCCTCCCGCAGAGCAACTTTTCGCCCCCAAGTTTGCCGTGAACCATTTTAGATTTCGAATTTGGTCGCGGATGAACAACCCCCTTTAAAAAAAAAAATCCTGGCGCGCGCCTGCATATTTCCGAACCTGAGTGACGTCAAACTTCGGTACTCTATATTGCTTGCATCCATTTCGTCATCATTTCAGGCAGTCATCGACGAAGGCCTTATTCCAAACGTCATGCGTCAATTCGAGGAGCTAGACTTGGAGACGAGGAAGGAAATCACCTTGGCTTTCGCCTCACTGGCATCAAAAGGACGACCCGAACAAATCAGGTTTGATTTGATTTATTTTTCATCTGTATCATAAATACGTGTTTATTACGATTCAACGTCATTTTAAATGGACGTATAGTTTCAGTACATGTATAAACAAAATCTAAATTGACCACAACAATTATCATTTGTTGAAATCTAGCATTCCCTAAAAATGTATGCTTAGATTTTGAAAAGCACTCTGGTTTAAAGCTTGTACTCGATATTTGCAAAGGATTGGTGATATCTGGTATCTATACATGCGAGAATATGGGGCACTCCGTGCTGCTGCGACATCCAAAAAAATTAACATTTGTCTGGCATCTCCATCGGATACCACCATGGGCGTTAAATTTAAAATCTTAGTTTTTGCAGTTTCATCCGTTGTAATAATAGTTTTTGTGGTTGAAATATGACGCGACATACAACTTTTATTTTGTAGCTAAACCGCCCACACTGGCCAAGTCCTGGTATCATTATCATAGAAAGGCGGTATGGTGCTGCAGCGACAAGGACGTTAAACAACGTTCGATGAATTTCCTGAATTTATTTTTTACAGGTATATTGTCAGTCAAGGTTGTATAGAAAAGCTTTGCCAGTTCTTGATTGCAAATGAAAACACTACAACCGTCCAAGCTGTTCTTGACGGGTTGAAGTGCATCTTAAAGTTGGGAGAGCAGGACGCCCGGGCCGCTGGCACCTCAAACAGTTACACTGGTGAAGTGGAAGAGTGCGCAGGTATGAATACAATTTATTCATTGTAATGATGAATCCTAGTCCAATCATAAAACGCCCCCCCCCCAAAAAAAAAAAAACAAAACAAAACAAAACAAAACAAAACAAAACCTAAAACAAAGGCTTAATTTGCGGGAGAAATTGGGTGTAGAATGATTGTAGACATAAGTTCACAATAAACTTTGACTTATGCTCTCTTATGCTATTTCAAATGATACATTAAGTAAACCTATTCACTCCTGTACCTCTTATTCAGAGGTACAGGAGTGAATAGGTTTGCTTAATGTATCATTTGAAATAGCATAAGAAATAGCATGACTTTGAAAATTTAAAGTGAAAAACCATTTGCTACGCTCTTTGGCTTTGACACTGTACACACCAGCTGTCCATCTCTTTCTTTTTCGTGAAGTGCACAGTGTCAAAGCCAAAAAGCGTAGCAAATGGTTTTTCCACTTTGAATTTTCAAAGTCATGGTACTCAGAGATGCATGAGTAAATAGGTTTGCTTAATGTATCATTTGAAAGTAGAGCATAAATCAAAGTTTATTTTAAACTTGTTTTGTGTAATCATACGCCTCATTGCTTCCGTGCAATAAGCCTTTGTTTTATGGTTCTGGTTTTTTTTCTAGGACGCACTGTACAGAGAAGCAATCACTTAGTGTAAATATTGCAATTGCTAAGGCTCCGAAGTCAAGATTTACCTACCCTCCCACATAAATATATACCAGTAGGGCCACCTTTATCCACGGTTTATACACTGTAAAAGTACAATTAAGATATTCGCTTCCTCTTGATATCTCAGTTCTTGTAAATAGAATAATATCTTCTTTTAAATACATTTGCTTTACACCTCATAATTATGCGTTTAAGGATTCGTTTTGGCAATTCTTATATTTATGTCTGTCGTTATTTATTTATTCTATAATGTTGTTACTATTGATCTGTATCTAATCTTATTAATACATTTATGTTTTGAATGGTAATATAAATTAATTTAAATTTAAACTTAAAACTTATACTCGTATATATACGTATGCGTATTCTTATACTTACACTCATAATTAATTGTATACTCAGTCTTAATACTTATACTTAAAAGGTTCATACAAGATTTCTTTTGTCGCCTTCCAGAAGCTATACTATAAAACAGAAGTTGAATGAAGCGCAGGTTTTATGACTTGTAACTAATTTTCTAAGATTTGGAAAGTTTTGGTAAGATTTATACGATTCATATCTGCTCTAAAAAATCGCTTCCGTCATATTCATGCCTATGATATATTGATCTCGATTGTATAAGAACGCCATAACTTCAATGGTGGATTGGCCACGAATATATGGTTATAATTATCATTGTGAATATTATTGTTATTCTTGCTTTACAGGATATGACAAGCTAGAAGCATTACAGCACCATGACAACAAATCCATCTCTAAGCTATCCATCGAGATCATCGAACTTTATTTCGCCAGTTAACAAGCACAATCAAGCTGGCAAGAAAGGCATATCTATCATGATTATCTTCATCCCCGAATGGACGGGGAGTAGGCAAGCGCCCCCCCCCCCAGCCATCAAGCAAAGCAAAGTAATTATGGGAGTACAAAACATGTTAATGCTTATCTTTTCGGTTTAATTGAAACATTAAAGGAAAATGGCAAGGCTGGAAGTAGTCCTCAATTTATCAAATTAAGACGTAATGCCGTCAGAATCAATACTCTTTTAAGTTTCTGCTGAATTAGTCATACATTTCCTCTTTGTTGTAACAATATTATCAGAAAATGTTGTGGCCGTGAGATCGGTTGTGTAGCTTTCTATGGGATCAATTTCTATCAGGGCCAGAGATTAATTCAATTCTGGTAGTAATGCTCGTTTCACCTCAAGTACACAAAATTCAAGACAAATTCTTCCAACCCAATGTTCACTCTAGCCATTTAATATGTTTCAACTTACTTGATTCTTGAAACATTTTTTTTTTACTTCTTCCAATTATGTCACTGACCTTCAAAGAATTTTAAAGCACCCATAGCACAAATAAATAAATAAAAAAAACTTTGGAACTCACCTGGGCCAAATGATCTGAATACATGTAGTTATAATTAGGCGTCCTCATCGTTCGTCGTGCATCATCATATATTCACATTTCCGTCTTCGTGGCAGATAATGGCTGAATTTCAACCAAATTTGACAGGAATTATTGGAATGAGATCTAAAGCACCCCGATATGGTTATAGGGAACATAGGTTTCCAGGGGGCTTACAATACGGCAGATATTCATTCTTTAGAAACCAATTAAATAAGCACTTGAAAAAGATGCTCTTAACGTATAGAAATAATGGTGTTAAACCAATAGGATAAACATATATATATATATATATATATATATATAAATATAAATATATATATATATATATATAAATATATATATATATAGTAAAAACAAATCTTTAAGGAGTAAATGACAAAAAGATTGAATTAAGCTTGTATTTAGAGTGCATTTGGAGTTAAATTTGTGTATTTTTACTCATTTTAGAGTGACCTCAAGAATCACTGAGGATAACTTCTGAAAGAGTACACATTTTCACGCCTTTTTGTGAGAGTATGATGATTTCGTATTGCATTTTAACCCCTTTTCATGAGAATATGATAATTTCGTATTGCAGGAATGCCAATAGACCTAATAATTGCCAAGAAACCACTGGACTTTTGCTCGATAAG
>JZLH01S0425616.1:1442-15262 GCA_001188425.1 Eucidaris tribuloides
CTTCTCTGCATAGATTAGTGAGGGTATCCATGACCTGCCCCACTCCCCCCTCCCCCTCCCCCCATCCCAGCCCCTCTCAACCCTGAACTGTATGCTAGCCCTGGGGACCAACTTACTTCTCTGCATAGATTTGTGAGGGTATCCATGCCGATTTGTTGCAGCATTGTACAGGAATTGTGTGATAGTAGAAGGAGAAATCTGTAGAGGGTGCGATGGGCCGCCATGGTGGGGATGTTATGAGGCTCAAAGGACAGGTTCCTGAAGATAATAGCAATCTGAAATACAAAAGTATAATGACACAATGATGAAAGTATGACATACATGTAGATTGGACCTAATATTGTTGATACATTTTCATACAAGTATATTCTATTTTGTCACCGAAGGTTATCAGTATGAACTAACACTCTAGATCAGGTACGATACTTGTTTAGATAGCACTTTTGACAAATTAACTTCTCTTTCAAATGAATACATGATCTACAGTGTTGTAGGACTCGAGACCGGACTCGGACTCGAGTCCGAAAATCCTAACACGGACTCAGACTCGGAGACCCAGACTCGACTACAACACTGATGATCTATCAAAGCAATTTTTTTTTTATTAAATGCTAATTTTAGCTATGTTTCTTCCAGTTATCCAATATTCAACACATGTTACCACTGAATTTTCTCTTCTGTTCTTAAAATATCAATGGTTGAAAGTTACTGCATAAGCAATTATTTTTGTGTACAGTTATTTTCGCATTTTTGGACTAGGTGCGGTAATTCACGATTTTTCTGATGTTATCATTAATATAAATGGACATGAATTGAAGTGGAAATTTTTGTGAGGGTCTGGCTCGCGAAATTCGTGAAAATAAAACCCTCGCGAAAATAACAGCTTATACAGTAATCAAAATACTGGTGTTTTCAATATGGCATTTACCTGTAATATCCTTTGTCCTTCCACATCTGATAAGCCAAGTTTTCTGACAGCAAACATTTCTGGATCTGCATATTCCCTTTTATCTAAAAACAAAAGAAGAAAAAAAATGTTATCAGGTACTATATCATCCACTAACCATAACAAATCTGTGAATAAACTGAGTACTACGAATTGAACTTGAGATATCTGTGAATTTACACAAACTAAATAAACTGCACAAATAATTAAATCAAGTTTTCAATACAATTGCATAAGTACAAAGAGATTGATATTCTCAATGATATCATGTAAGAAATATAAATTTGTCAAACTCTGGAAAATGCAAATCATTTTATGATATGTTCTGATGAATCAGGGATCATAAGGTCAACTAATTAAAGGTTAGTGACATGATTGGGAACACTTGAAAATGCCTCAAGAACGAAATGAGTTGAAATATATACCAACTATACACTAGCTGGAGTGGATCTCCCAGTTGGAAGGATTTGTCTCTAATTTGTTTACTTAAGGAGAATCAAGCATGAACATACTAGTATTTTAATTTTATCAGGGCACAATAAAAAATAGGACCCACAGAGAGCCACAATGCAGGTTTGCCTGCCACGAGGGATATTGGCATTGCTTATTTTAGAATGAGTCAAAGTTTGACTACAAGATTTTCACAGGAGAATCTTTGCATGGTTAACTTGATTCTAGAGTAGTTTCAGTCCAAGTTGAGGACTACCCCCAATCATGTCATTTACCTTTAACCTGTTGGAAATGATTGATTTCAGTATAACAAGTATCTTCAATAGACTCCTGCCCCAGATATCTCGTATTTAGTCCCTAATGAAATAGGAAATAAATGTGTGCCATTCACTTCGGTTGTTTTATATCAGGAAGTGAACACTTTTGCAGCAAAATTTGGGAAATAAAACAATATACAGTCAACTTTGCTCAAGTCGAATCACTGGGAACCACACAAATCATGTCGACTTAGACAATATTCAAGTTACAATTTTGTATACAACTCTATGTTAGAGATGAAGGAAACAAAGGGAATTGGAGGCTGTCAAAACTGTACCAATGTACAGGAAAATTGAGAAAGACAGAGAGGGAATGGGAAATTTATGACATCTTTACGGTCATGCTGACAGGCAGAGATCAAAAGGTCAACCCATTAAGACCATCGAAAAGGACAGTTATGGCCACTTCGACCTAGGCAAATGATTTAACACGTTTGTTCCTTTTAGGACTTGATAATTTTTTCGAGATAGGCGAAATCTGATTTTAAAAAATCGACTTACAAAATAAACTTCCCATTGAAAATACACAGAGCAAATTAGGACTGTCAAAAATATTTGACATAGGTGATATATCGACTTGTGCAACGTCGAGTTATGCAGAGTCATCTGTAGAGATATACATGTATTCAGCATATACACTTTTCCCAATTTTATTTGTCTAACCAAAAAGCATGGTTATCTTCTTAATAAAAACCATGAAAATCAAGATATGAAATGATTTAATCTGTGTGCCACTCCTACCTTTTGGTTTGAGTTTACTTGGTCCAATCACCTCCCTTATTTCAAGGTCAGATATCGTGTCGTACCAGAACTGGACAAAATTTCTTTTGACACACGTTGTCCAATTCTCTTCATACAGCTTTCGTAAACTACCGGGACCTGAAAATGATATAAGAAAAACACACAATAAACAGCAACTACAATTCAAAAAGTTGCTTATTTTTACACAGCACAGGCCTATAACTTCTTTAACTCAGTCAATACAAAACTTGGGTAGAGTTATTTACAAAAAAAATAATAATAAATAATACATTTTGGGAATTTTGGGGGGCAATGCAAGTACATGTAATACAAAATTTACCCATCCTTTGATTTTATGAAGACAACAAACACAATTGGTTTACCATCTACATGTACATGTACCTTCAGCTTGCTTTTAATGTTATTCTGCATTTACCCATTCATGTCTGTAGCATGACATAATGGGTAAATCTGCCATCATAAACCACACATTTTTTCATCAACATTTCTCAAATATCTTTCTTTTCCATGAAATCACTGGTAACAACAAATAGCCCTTCAGTTTTTATTATATAAAAACAGGATTGCTGACTGCACATGACATCAAGGTTACGTTCAGTCAACATACCATCAAACCAACACGAATAGTGTCTAGCAAGCAAATTATGTTTGTACTCGCCAGAATTTGAATGAAAATGAAATAAAACCATATGGAGAATCCATTACATTGAATTATACACATGTACATACATGTATGTATGCAGACAAATTCATAATGTTATTTTCTTTACGTGAAACATTCGAGGGCATGTC
The DNA here is from genome assembly GCA_001188425.1 of Eucidaris tribuloides. Lineage (NCBI taxonomy): Eukaryota > Metazoa > Echinodermata > Echinoidea > Cidaroida > Cidaridae > Eucidaris > Eucidaris tribuloides. The sequence goes on from JZLH01S0425616.1 coordinate 4,710, forward strand.
TTTTTGTGGGTGAATTCCAGGTCATTCTACTTTTCCTAAGCCTGTATCATGGTCGTACAATTTTATATGACGATATGTATGCTTTCCATAATTTACTGCAGTGCTGAAATATCAGCAGTTCAACAGGGATTAGGCAGTGGGTGGCAAACAGGAAATATAGATGCAAAGAAATTAATTCTCATGCATTTATTGATTTCCATCTTTTTTCTCTCCTTTTATTCAATTGCCATGAACCGATTTTTATGTATCAGTACTAAACCTGTTAATGATGTATGCAACTTGTTCAATGATAGAACACAGGAGATCCTGATGGAGTCAACACTGTGTTGGAACACAGGGGATGACTGCCTGCAGATATTGATGATTCCCCCACCCCTCCCTCTTACCATCTCCCAGGTTTCTTGAAGAAAGGTTAGATGTAAGATCAACACCAACAGTCAAATGCAAATCCCAAATATTGGATTCTAGTTTGAGATTCAATAAAAGAACCGATTCCCAGGTTGAGAATTGCAAATCGAGAGTCTGAGACTAATTATCCTTCATTTGTTTAATTCATTCATTATTATAACACGAAGCAGTTAACTTGGAGGCTTGGATTGTCTGTGGCAATTCTGTATTCATGCATTGGAGTGCATTGCATACCTATACACAGTTCAACCCACACAAAATTTGATCACACAAATTTAATGACATGAAATTGAAGCCAGCATAAGTTTTGAAATTTAATACATTTGGAATTGCCAATGCATTTGGGAATTAGAAGTGATTCCCCAAAATTGTGTACGGCCAAATTGTCAGGGTTCCCAGCATTTCAAGAAAACAAAATTCCCTCATTTTTCCCTGATGAAGTCTCAAAATTCCATGATTATTTCAACTCATTTCCAGTTTCACATGTTTTCTATGTTGTTGCAGTGAACTATTTGCAGTATAAAACACTGACTACTTTTGATTTTTGAGCCAATCAAAATTCCCTGACTTTTCCCTGATTTGAGGCATTTTTATCCAATTCCCTGACTTTTCCCTGACTGGAAAAAAGTGAAATGATTTTCCCTGATTTCCCTGATTTCCCTGACGGGCTGGGAACCCTGATTGTCCAACACTGCTACATGTACCTACCTTCAAAGAAGACTCCAGCATGTGCCAGTAAGAGATCTATCAGCATGGGAGCCTTCTCAAGGTGCATGACATGCTTGCCTTCATTAGATAGTAGGGTACACACATTGATGGCAAAGTCTACCTCATTGGGAAGGCCTGACTGGAGGGAGTACAGGATCTTGTCGTAATCTGACCGTCGACACTTCTCCATGGCAAACCCATTGCTCTGCCGTACCTTATCTATTGAAAACAAAACAAAAACAAAGAATTTGGGAAGAAGCTATCACATATTTTTATACCTGAAGAGGCAGAGCGATATTCAATTTCAATTATAGTTTTATTTGATTTCACATATCGCAGCATTGCTGAATTGTACATGAAATTACATCATAAAGTAACTTGAAATATACCAAAAACATTGAGCTATAAAAGTGCATTTTACAATAATAATATTCATCACATATAAAGATAAAACGTTAATTGATAAATTGATCAAAATAAATGTCATTATGCTTTGAATAATAATAACCAAAATACCAAGGATTCAGAAGGCCAATCAAACGAGTTCACTGCAACTCAATAAAATGAACACTATAAACACACAAAAACATGTGAAGGAAGAATGGTCATAGCAAAATTATTGCAAAGAAACTACGGTATCAGTGCAGTGGTGTATCCATAATTTCATGCACATTCACTTGACAATAAATTCACAATCTGCATGTGTCACTAATCATATCAGTTTCGTGATGTCCTGTCAAAAACTCCATAGTGTATACAGGGCTCCACACTATTTTTTCTGCTTGCCCTTTGGGCAAGTGAAATTATAACTTTCAGATTTTACTTGGCCGAATGAAAAATTTACTTGCCCCAAAATTTAAAATTTAGTAAAAAAAAGGTCAAAATAATTTCTCCCTAATTTCAACCACTTCGACCTTTTTTAGCTTTGGAAGTTTGTTATCAATTCTGGAGTTTGCAAAAAGTGGAAAGATGGAATTAGAATTTAAATTAGTTGATTCAACAATTTGACATATATTTCGTTCACTTTTTGTAGGATTTTGGACATGATTTTTTAATTTGAGCATCAGACTTTTACTTGCCCGATCGGGCAAGTAAAAAAAAAATGTTAAAATTTACAAGCCCGGCATGAAATTTTACTTGCCCCGGGCAAGCGGGCAAGTGCTAGTGTCGAGCCCTGCTGTATAAGCCTGACTAGTTTTTTTTTTTTATCTTCCTCTTTTAAAATAAGTTTGCTGTCCTATATCACCACAAAGATATAACTAGTAAAAAAAAATGCATTTCAGATGACGTTCAGGCAAGCAAAGTTCTCTGTAGAAGAAAATACACTAGGTGCAGTTAATGGGAAATGGGGTCAAGCAGTTAATCACAATCCATGATCAATTTCTGGCATCTTAAAGCGCTCCTGCTGTCCATTGGTTATTACTGCCTTTTGCTCCATTAAGACAAGATCAAGTACTTGTATGTTGTAGAACGTTGCTCCTTTTGGAGAAGATTTGATTTCAATATAAAACACATTCTTCATAGACCCCAGCCCTCTTGCACTTTCTACAACAGGATGAAGCGCAAATTTAGTTTTGGCAATTTTTTTTATTTGAAAGCTTTACACCAAAAGGCCATATCACACCAATAACAGATTCTGAATGTCTTTCGTTTTTTAATTAATTAATGAAAAATCTCAGACTCTCATCTTTCTGCCGAGGTATGATTCAGATAACCTTAACACCTTAGTAAAGCTTTGGATGCTATAATGTAAAATATAGTCGAAAATCTTGGGGGGTACCCCCCCCCCCCCCCGGAGAATTTCAATAAATAATAAATTAAAAAAAAAAAAAACGAAAGACATTCAGTATCTGTTATTGGTGTGATATGACCTTTGGGCATAAAGCTTTCAATAAAAAAAAAGAATCGCCAAACTAAACTTGCGCTTTAAAGGTATTGGGCTAACATTTGCCACAGTTAAAAAACATCTGAGCCACATGATTCCCCATGCTACAGTGTCTTGTGATGAGGTCTTAAAAATGAAACCCTGAAAAAATGTATTTCAAATGATTAGTTAGTGCTTTAAAAAGTGAAATCGTAAGTTGACCAGATTCACTTGCCATTTCCTCCCATAAGACTTACTGTGTGTACACCTAGGCTATTAAAACTCGCCCGATTTTAATTGTTTATTCATGCATATTGCCATTGGCATGCGGTACTTTCCAAACTTCTGTATTCTAGGGTGTTTATTCGTCCATTTGAACACTACTATGTAGGTCAGGTATCAAAGTTCAACCATTTTTTAAATTGAAGCTCCACAATGTTAGCCTATCACTTTAAGTAACTATAATTTCTTAGGAAATGGCCCACTTGAGTACAACATACCAGAAACTTCCTTCCTGTAGGCAAAGCTGATGGGAGTCTGTGGTCTCTTGCCTCTGACATCATCATCATCCTCACCAAGAAAATGGATCTTCTCATAGGATTCCAGATATCTGGAAAACAAAAACAAATACACATTGTATTATTGACACATCAGGATGATCGTTTTCCTGGTTGCAATTTACATGCATGACGCATTTTGTATATTGGTATAACATTTACAGATATATGTATGTAGCACCTTTATTACAATACATTAAAACTATAATTCTCTACTAAACATGTCCTTTGATCATCCAGCTTTGTGAAGGTACATACACTATAGTAAACAACAAATGTGCTCTACTTGCAATAAATATAACTGTTTACATGTATTATCAGATTAACTAAAAAAAAAACAATGCTATGCTAAACATGAGTTTGTTTACTCTGAGTCAATTGTTGTACAGTGTACAAGGGATAGTGGGCCTAATTCCTTTATTCTCAAATTATCTTTTGTTTTTGTTTACTTTAAAGCACAAGTTTAGTTTTGGCGATTTTTTTTTTTTAAATTGAAAGCTTTATGCCCAAAGGTCATATTAAACCAATAAGAGATTCTGAATGTCTTTAGTTTTTTTTTAATTAATTAAAGGCAAGGTTCACCCTGAAATCAAGTTGGTTTGAATAAAAGCAGAACAATGAGAGAAACATATTAATGAAAGTTTGGCGAAAATCCACCAAAGAATAACAGAGTTATGAGGTTTCAAAGTTTTATATTTGTGACGTCACATGCGAGCACAGTTCCCAATATGCCATGTAATATAAATTCCATAAATTGTCATTTTTTAATGGTTCATGATAACTGAATGCATTTTTTTTCATAGAAGCATGTATGACATAATGTTTCTGACAATATATTGAATGCACAGGTAAAACAATTTTCAAATTTCCGAGAAAACGGCACTTTTATGGAATTTATATCACATGACATGACTTGATGTCAGGGTGAACCTTGCCTTTAATGAAAAATCTCAGGGGGAAGGGGGGACCCCAAGATTTTCAACTATATTTTACATTATTATAGCATCCAAAAGGTTAATAAGGTGTAATCTGAATTAAACCTCATCAGAAAAATCAGACTCTCATCTTTCTGACGAGGTATAATTCAGATAACCTCAACACCTTATTAACCCTTTTGATGCTACAGTGTACATGTATAATGTAAAATAGAGTCAAAAATCTCGGAGGAGGAGGTCCCCACCCCCCACCCCCCGCAATTTTTCACTAATTTCATGTTAAAAAAAAAAACCTAAAGACATTCAGAATCTGTTTTTGGTGCGATACAACCTTTGGGCATAAAGCTTTCAAATAATAGAAAAATCACCAAAACCAAACTTGCGCTTTAATGGGGTTTCCCCACATTCTGTGGTGAATAGTAACATTACCATGATCTACATTTGCATCATGCAGGCACTATCACAGTTCAAATACCTGATTTGTCCTATCTGTACGTACATGTACATGTAGTCATGTACACTGCACATGTACATGTAGGCCTACAGCACAGTAATACAAAATATTGATCCAAAATATGGTTTGCTCAACTTATAGTGTGCATGTGTACAGTTTGCACATATTCAACAAGTATATTCTTGAATAATTCAAAACTACATGTACAATACAGTTGGGATTTTGTTGTACAGGTACATGTAGATGTGTGTACAGGCACAATCAATGCTGTATGACTTTTGCACCTATTTGAACAGCTCATTATCAATCAAATATTGTCAGGACTGTCTGAACAATTTTACATCTTGACCTTGGATCCAAATAGCTCTACAGTTATCTTGAAGTGTGTTTGGTACATGTACTGTTGTGGAGCAATACAAATGATGTAGGTCTATAGTATTGCAGGTACAGACTTGTTTTGCGACTGCTTTCTCAGTTTCGGACTCAGTCTTCAAGTTACAATGTCACTAGACATCACTATGCGTCACAGTTTCTGAAAATCAGCATACATAAAAAAACTCTTTTGAAGCAAATTCAAAGACGAATAAAGCTCCAAGAGTTAACAAACAAAGGAACAATACAGTGACCTGATTAAAGAGGTCTACATGTACTTCAAGTGCAGGTTGTATCACATACAGTTCGGCCTCGGTTATACGGCCATCCATTATATGGAGATCTCTGTTATCCGGACAATGGGCTTATCAGTCATTACATGTAATTGATACACCTTTATCAGAAATGTACACAGAAACATGCTGGTAATCAGGGACAATAAATGAAGTGTCCGATGTGGGAGGTCTGTTGCAATTTGTGCATGGTCTTTGGGTTGTTTATACAATAACTTATGACATGTATTACCTCCCCCCTATACTGTGTTTGTACATTATCTCTCTTATCCGGCCATATCACTTATCCGGATGGCTGCTGGTCCCAACGTAGCCGGTTAATCGAGTTCGAACTGTACATGTATTACAATAAACACACACACACACACACACACAGGCGAGAAAAGAGTTGACCTAGTTTATGAATAAAATCCACACTGTGTAGGTTAATTGCAGAAAAGTACTTAAGTAGGCTATGTGTTTTGTTTACTACTCAACTTTTGAGAATATATTCCGTTGACTGAACATTAATTGTTACTTGATGGATAACCCCCATGGCTGTGTGCTTAACATGTGGTCTCGTAATAATGGAGAATGCTAGAACTGTACATTCAGTCTTTGTTGTTTTGTTAGTAAATCTTTGTTTTTGGCCTGATAGTGGTAGAGCATTGGACCTAGTATTTCAACATATTAAGTTAAGTTAACATAAGCACTTTTGGGGGAAGAGTGATATTTGTTTGTTTGTTTCTTTCTTGCATGTTTTACAAAATATATCCATGTCACTGCAAATCATTTCATCTGAATTTCACCTACATGTAGGTACATATAATATATTTTGTGTCTGAGGTGAGCACTGCTATAAATGAAAGAAATCAACAGACAAGTCCTGCATAACATCCTGTGAAACTTGTTGGAAAATTAGAGTTACAAATGAATTGAAGAACAAGTCAACGCATTTATGAAGTCATGAACTCAATCTTCTCACAGCATGCTACAATTTCCCATGCAATTTCCCAAGAGGAAATGTTGAGAAAAACAATCACGATTATGAACATACACTACATCTGCTACACTGCTTGCACATTGTGAGTCCAATCTACATGTTATGTCTGCATCCAGTAGGCCTACTGTTTATGGTACTGTTACTGTATGCATCTCCATTCAAATTTGATTAAAAAATATATATAGCCGGCCCCTAAATAATAAACAACAAATAAACAAATGAATAAACAGACAAACAAAATAGTGACAAATGTTAGTGTTGCACGACTCCAGGATTTTTTGGAGTCGACTAGTCGCCCATCAAAGTCGCGACTCCGACTATTTGGCGACTCTCGGCGTTTGGGTCTGTCGGCATGATCAATAGGTAAAAAGAATCATACTACAGCCTATACAGTGACTGTTCAGTGTCCTCCTTCAATGATTTCAGTTCTACAACCTGTAGGCCTATATATACCCTGTCCCTGTATATGTCTACTTGAACTGAACTGGCCATGATTTTACGTAACAATGAAATTAAAAGACTGCGATGTTGATTGTCATCGATGTTTTCACAGTGATCCAGAGAGTCGACTCTTGCATTCCTAAACTCGGAGTCATGACTCCTCGAAGATAGTCGCGACTCCGACTTTTGGCGACTTAGTCGTGCAACACTAACAAATGTATGCAAATAAATAGCCTAAATACAAAAACAATAAACATAATACAAATATGATGAGTAGTGTGCCAGAATAATGTAATAAGACAGTGCATTGTACTTCAGTTTTCCTGGAAATATTGCAGAATTTCATCTTTTTAAAAAATCTCTAAAATACAGTACTGCAACTGCCCAATAGAATTACACTTAATAAATTTGGCCATCATTGGAAATGGCATGTGACAAATAAAGTAACAAAAAAATAATAATAAAGTACATTAGTACAGTACAACATACATGTGCACATGCCGTACTGTACTAATTTACTCCAAGCATTACTATTGTATCAACCTATCATCAACAAAAACCCAATTCACAAAAATCCTACAAAAAAATTGCTTTAATTCCAATCACTGTACATGTATGCTTGCAATAATATCTCCAACAATTGTAACAGTTATTGCTTTTACGCACATTCACAGGCAAGGTAATCATGACCCAATTTCCTGTGTGCCTCTGATGAATGAGTGAGAAAATCTAAACACACAACACACAAACCGAGATTCACGCTACACACATATGTACAGAACATTACTGCACAATACATGTACATAACAGTGTACTTGTACAGTGCATATGAGCCTGTGAGCCCACTGTTACACTACATGTACATGCCTGTGTGTTTGTGCATTAGTGAGCGAGAGTGTGTGTGTGTGTGTGCTGGTGTTTTATAGGTTGCCTAAACTGTTGCCCTTATTCACACTGCCTGCATGCATTGTGTGGTGACATTACATGCCTAATTACACCTACATTACAGCACACACAGCAGGGCAATAAATTGCAGCATTATAACACACTCACTAGCTGTAAACAGCTAACTAGCTGCCCTTGTGTGCTGGGTATGTGACACACACACTCGACAAAGGCCATGGACTATGGCCACAGCAGTATTACAACCAGCCTTTGTCTCTAGTCATATGAATTGGAGGCAGCACGATGCATCTTGAAGGATACAGCATGTAGTAAATACCCAGCCAGCCCTGGCCCCATGGACTGGCTGGAAAGTGGGTATTTTGGAGTGCTAGATGCATGAATAAGAAATTGATTTGTCATCCAGGAATATGTCTTTTAAAATGCTATTAATAATGGGGCCTGATATGAGATCAAAAGGAATATCACGTCACAATATTATCTTGCCAAGGGCAAAAGGGTGGACCATTCTTGTGGTGTAAAATTTCAGTATCCAGTGTATTGTATTGCATTTAATTTTGATTTTATTGACGTAGGGGCCTAGATGCTATTACAAATGCCATAAAGGCCACATTAAACTTAGTAAAGGGAAACCCCTCACAAAGAGGTACTGTATAGGGGCCTTCACAGACACACACAGATAGTACACAGTATCACAACAACCTTGTAATGTTTTATGCACAAGTACTGTATCAAATTGCACAGCACTTTACAACCATACACTGCATGCAGTCTGTATTGTGTACATGCTTTGAAAAAGTTGCTAGGCAACCGTTTGTTCCTCACCATAAGGAATTTATCAAAAAGACAAAGTAAAATTACATTTGGTCTATATTTACATGTGCATGTAGGACATGTACAGTGAGTGCCAACTATAGATGCCTTTCAATATTTTCATATACTTTTTATGAATCAAAATCAGTAATTCCAAAATTACACATGACAAAACTGATCATTTGTCAGTATTTTTCATGCAACTTCCAGTACTCTCTTTGCGACTTTCAGTGGTCAATACCACTTTGCCGGTCTGCTAATGTACGTCTGATAGAAATTGTCACTTGAGTTGTAATTATTTCTGTCATGGGTATATCACTCTACGCACTTCATACAGTGTAAAAAATAATGTACAATATTGTGGAAAACTGCTTCCCCAAAAATTCCAAAGTCAATGCTAAACAATTTTCAGTTAGTTTGATCATGGATCTACAACAGTTTGATGTTGTTTTCTAATGTCTGACTCTGAAGTGACAATACCATACTTTGTGATCAAGATTGATAAAAAATTTGACTGATGACCGAAACTGTATTACTTGGGCCAACTGATTTTGCTTGCTGAATTGTGCTATTGCTTTTATTTAACACTCCTAAAAGAGAAAGTAGAAAATTAAAATTTTGCATCTGCCAGTAGTGTATAATGATTTGCAATTCATCTGGCAAGAGTTGTGGCAGGACAGAGAGGGGGTTGATGAGGGTGGGGTGCTAAGGCGTTGGATTGGGGTGGGGAATCTGGGGATACTGCAGGAGTGCAGGGGGTGGGAATCTGGGATGGGGTTTTACATGACAGGGACAGTATTTCCTCTCACAAGTACCAAACTTTGGCTCTGACAGTGTAATCCAGTACACAGACACACACGATGTAAGTTGATGTAGGCCTAAGCCTACATGTACACTATGCATTAAACCAAGATCTACATGTACACATATTCACAGATAACTTGAGTCAAGCCTAAGTAAGAATCGAGTAACACACGATGTAGGGCCTACATGTAGCTTGTCACAAACAAACCATAATTAATTGCTATTCAGTGGCGTGTTCTGTCTCTCTGGGTCTCCATAATAACTTGTTCCTGCCCTCAATTACTGACCCCAGAAAGCAGGGGCTAACTGACTTGACACAGATGCACCAGAATCTAATAACATGACCAGGAATAGAAGTGTATCCTTACCATGAGAGAATTTGCAAAACAGTTTCATTTGAAAAGGCAAGCATTGTTTCTTATGATAAAGGCCTACATGTAATGATACACTTGTAGGCCCCTACACATACAGTGTACGTATGTGCAAAAATTGTATGCCTAAAATTCATTAGTTTTAGACTGTACAGGTATGCTTTTTTTTTGTTTTTTTTGGTTTTTGTTTTTGTTTTGTTTTTTTACATGGCACTTAGTATGCAGTTCACATGATCTGCACTGCAAATAAGGCTCTCATAACTCAATTTTGAGTTTCTGTCACATTTTTTTTTCAGCCCATAATGAGGGAACTACTTCATCCTTCAATATTCATCATTTGAATTTGCAGAATTTCATTATTTCAACTTCAATACGAGTGAAATGAACCAACAGGGAATCAACAAAATATGATCAATTTTCGGTCTACTCTATTAAGTATTATACACTCATTTCTGAAACTCGTTTCCTACCAAAACTTTCAAAATCGACAAGAATGTGATGCTTGAAAATTTGTTTTCAAAATAATTATTTATTTTCAGATTTTTGGCCGATAACGAGGCCCAAAAATCATAACGAGGGTGGGTGACGGGAAACTAATACGGTAATTGAGTCTTAAGAGCCTAATCAATGTTGTTGTTGTTGTTGTTG
>JZLH01S0425616.1:16132-27413 GCA_001188425.1 Eucidaris tribuloides
AGGGTGAACCGTTGCCTTTTAATGAAAAATCTCAGGGGAAGGGGACCAAGATTTTCAACTATATTACATTATTATAGCATCCAAAAGGTTTAATAAGGTGATCTGAATTAAACCCATCAGAAAAATTCGACTATCATCTTTCTGACGAGGTTATTAATGCAGATAACCTCAACACCTGTGATTTAACCCTTTTGATGCTACAGTGTTACATGTGCTATAATGTAAAATAGAGTCAAAAGCTCGGAGGCAGAGTCCCCACCCCCACCTCCGCAATTTTTCACTAATTCATGTTAAAAAAAAAAACCTTAAGACATTCAGATCTGTTTTTGGTCGATACAACCTTTGGGCATAACGCTTTCAAAATATAGAAAAATCACAAACCAAACTTGCGCTTTAATGGCGTTTCCCACTCTGTGTGTGAATAGTAACTTACCATGATCTACATTTTCATCATGCAGCACTATCACAGTTCAAATACCTGATTGTCTATCTGTACGTACACTGTACATGAGTCATGTACCCACTGCACATGTACATGTAGAGGGCCTACAGCACAGTATACAAAATATTGATCCAACAATATGTTTGCTCAACTTATAGTGTGCATTGTGTACAGTTTGCACATGATTCAACAAGTATATTCTGAATGAATTTCAAAACTACATGTACATACGTTGGATTTTGTTTGTACAGGTACATGTAGATGTGTTACAGGCAAATCAATGCTGGTATGGACTTTTGCACCTATTTAGAACAGTCATTTCAATCAAATATTGTCGAGGACTGTCGAACAATTTTACATCTGACCTTGGACTCAAATAGCTCTACAGTTATCTTGAAGTGTGTGGTACATGTACTGTGTGGAGCAAACAAAGATGTAGGTCTATAGTATTGCAGGTACAGACTTGTTTTGCGACTTGCTTTCTCAGTTCGGACATCAGTTCAAGTTACAATGTCACTAGACATCATTTATGCGTTCACAGTTTCTGAAAACAGCATACATAAAAAAACTCTTTGAAGCAAATTCCAAGACGATAAAGCTCCAAGAGTTACAACAAAGGAACCAATACATGACCTCATATAAAGAGCGTGCTACAGTACTTCAAGTGCGGTTGTGAATCACAACAGTTCGGCTCGCGTTAAGCGCATCCATTATATGGAGATCTCTGTTGTCGGGACAAGCGGCTTATCAGCATTACTGTAATTGGATAACCCTTTATCAAATGTCACGAAACGATGTCGGTAATTCAGGACAATAAATGAAGTGTTCCATGGGATGGCGTTGTTGGCATCATTTGTGCATGGTCTTTGGGTTGTTATACAATACTTATGACATGTATTACCTCCCCGTATCCTGTGTTTGTACGTTTCTTCTTATCCGGTCGCCATATCACTTGATCCGGTATGGCATGCTTGGTCCCAACGAGACCGGTTAATACGAGTTCGAAACTTAATTATTACCATAAACACACACACACACACACACACAGGCGAAAAAGAGTTGACCTGTTATGAATTAAAATCCACACTGTGTAGGTTTAATTGCAGGAAAAGTACTTACAGTAGGTGTCTAATGTTGTTTGTGTTACTACTTCAACTTTGAGAGATATAATTCGCGTGACGAAATTAATGTTAGCTGATGATAACCCCATGGCTGTGTGCTTATCATTGGTCTCGTAATAATGGAGAAGCTAAACTGTACATTTCAGATCTTTGTTGTTTAGGGTTATGTAAATCTTTGTTTTGGCCTGAATAGTGGTAGATGCATTGGACTAGTATTTCAACATATAGTTAATTAACATAACACTCTTTGGAAGTGAATTTGTTTGTTTTTTTTTTCTTGCATGTTTTACAAAATTATACCATGTACTTGCAATCATTCTCATCTGAATTTCACCCTACATGTAGGTATCATATATATATATTTGTGTCTGAGGTGGTAGCACTTGCCTTAATGAAAGAAATCAACAGTACAAGTCTGCGATAAACATCTCTGTGAACACTTGTTCGGACAAATAGAGTTACAAATGAATGAAGAACAAGTCAACGACATTTCTATGATCATGCAATCAATCTTCTCATCAGCATCTACAATTTCCCATGCAATTTCCCAAAGAAGGAAATTTGAGAAAAACAATCAGGATTATTGAACTACACTACATCGCTACACTGCTTTGCAGACATTGTGAGTCAATCTACATGTTATGGTCTGCATCCGAGTAGCTGTCTGTTATCGTACTGTTACTGTATTTGATTGCCATTCAATTTTGATTAAAAAATATATATAGCCGCCCTAAATAATAAACAACAAATACAAATGAATAACAGACAAACCAAATATGTGACAACATTTAGGGTTGGCACAACTCAGATTGTTGGAGTCGACAGTCCCATGAAGTCGTCGACTGCCGACTGTATTGCGACTCTCGGCGTTTGGTCTGTCGCATGATCAATAGGTTAAAAAGAATCTACACAGCCTATATCAGACTGTTCAGATGTCCTCGCTCAATGATTTTCAGTTCTACAACCTGTAGCCTATATATACCCTGCCCTGTATATGTCTACTCTTGACTGAAACTGGCCATGATTTTAAACGTAACAATGAAATTAGAGACTGCGATGTGATTGTCAATCAAGATGTGTTTCAACATGATTCCAAAGAGTGACTCTTGACTTCACTAAACTCGGAGTCATTGACTCCTCGAAGATAGTCCGCTCCGACTTTTTGGCGACTTAGTCGGCACACTAACAAATTATGCAATAAATAGCTAAATACAACAACCAATAAACATGATACAAATAATGATGAGGTTTGCAGAAAATGTAATAAGATCATGCATGTACTTCAGTTTTCTCCCTGGACCAATTATGCATGACAAACACAAGATTTCACTTTTTTAAAAAATCTCTAAAATACAGTACTGCAAACTGGCAAAAATTACACTAATAAAATTTGGCCCATATGGAAATGCCAGTGACAAATAAAGTTAACAAAAAAAATAATATAGTTACGATTAGTACAGTTACACATTACATGTGACATGCCGTACTGTACTAATGTTACTCCAAGCATTACTATTGTATCAACCTATATCACAAAAAACCCAAGTGTCACAAAATCGCTACAAAAAAATTGCTTTAATTCCAATCACTGTAACTGTATGCTGCCAATACATATCTCCAACATTGTAACAGTCTCTATTGCTTACCGCACATCACAGGCAAGGTATAACATGACCCAATTTCCTGTGTGCCTCTGATGAATGAGCTGAGAAAATCTATAACACACAACACACAAACGAGATTCACGACTACATCACATATGTACAGAACTTATGCCAGAATACATGTACATAACAGTGTACGTTGTACAGTGCATATAAGCCTGTGAGCCATCTGTTCAACACACATGACATGTCCTGTTGTGTTGCTGCATTAGTGAGCGAGAGTGTTGTGTGTGTGTCTGTGTGTTATATATAGGTTGCTAAACTTGTTCCCTATCACATGCCTGCATGCAGTTGTGTTGTAAATACATGCTAATCACATCTACTTACACACACACAGCAGGCAATAATTACAATGACACTACATCAACTAGCTTAAGCAGCTAACTAGCTGCCCTTGTGTGCTGGTGTATGTGAGCGAACACACTCACAAAGGCCATGGACTAAGTGGGCCACAGCAGATAACTACCAGCCTTTGTCTTCTAGTCATATGAATTGGGCAGCAGACTTGCATCTTGAAGGATACGCATGTAGTAAATACCCAGCCAGCCTGGCCTCCATGGACTGGCTGGAAAGGTATTTTGGAGTGCTAGCAGCATGATAAAGAATTGACTTTGTCATCCAGGAATATGTCTTTTAAAATGCTATTAAAATGGGTTGAATTATGAGATCAAAAGAATATCACGTCACATATTATCTTGCAACGGCAAAAGGTGGACCATTTTGTGGTGTAAAGAATTTCAGTATCCAGTGATTATGGTATTGCATTTAATTTTGATTTTTATTGACGTAGGGCCTAGATCTATTACAAAGCCAATAAATGCCACATTAACTCTTAGTAAAGGGAAACCCCTTCACAAAGAGGTGTGTATAGGGGCCTTCACTAACTACACTACAGATAGACACATGTATCAAACAACCTGTAATGGTTTAATCACAAGTATCCTGTATCACTATGCACAGCACCTTACAACCATACACTGCCCATCCAGTCGTGTATTTGTACATGCTTTGAGAAAGTTTCTAGGGCAACGTTTGTTCCTCACCATAGGAATTTTAAAAAGGACAAAGGAAAATTACATTGGTCTAAATTTACATGTGCATGTAGACATTACAGTGATGCAACTATAGATGGCCTTCATATATTATTCATATACTTTTAGAATCCAAATAGTAATCAAAATTACACAGGACACAATGATCATATTGTCAGTATTTTTTCATGGCAACTTTCCAGTTATCTCTTTGCGACTTTCAGCTGTCAATACCACTTTGCGGTCGTCATGTCTAATGTACTTCTGATAGAAATGGTCACTTGAGTTGTAAATTATCTGTCTGGTATATTCCACTCTCGCACTTCATCAGTGTAAAAAATAATTGTACAATAATGTGAAAACTGCTTCCCCAAAAATTCAAATGTCAATCTAAACAATTTCAAGTTAGTTTGATCATGGATCTACAAAAGCTTTGAATGTTTATTCTAATGCTGACTCTGAAGTGACAATGCCGATACTTGTGATCAAGATTGATAAAA
Source organism: Eucidaris tribuloides (assembly GCA_001188425.1). NCBI lineage: Eukaryota > Metazoa > Echinodermata > Echinoidea > Cidaroida > Cidaridae > Eucidaris > Eucidaris tribuloides. The sequence goes on from JZLH01S0425616.1 coordinate 20,891, forward strand.
AATTGACGGATGACCGAAACTGTATTACTTGGCCAAACTGATTTTGTGTGCTGATTGTGCTAATGCTTTTATTTACATTCCTAAGAAAGAAAGTAAAATTAAAATTTTGCATCTGGCCGTCAGTTGTGATAATTGTTGCAATTCGAGTCTGGCAAGAGTTGTGGCAGGAAGAGAGGGGGGTTGATGAGGGTGGTGGTGCTAAGGGTGGAATTGGGGGGGAATTGGGATAACTGCCAGGAGTTGCGCGGGTGGGGAATCTGGTGGCGTTACATGACAGGGACAGGTATTACCTCTCACAAGACTAAACTTGGTCTGAACATGATCCACGTACACAGACACACACGATGTAAGTCTTGTAGGCCTAGAGCCTACATGTACACTAGTGCATTAAACCAAATCTACATCGTACACATATTTCACACATAATTGAGTTCAAGCCATAGATCGAAGTAAACACGATGTAGGCTAACATTAGCTTTCCACACAAAACCAATAATTGCTATTCACGATGCGTGTTCTGTCGTCTCTGGGTCTCCTATAGAAACTTGTTCCTGCCTCAATTACGACCCCAGAAAGAGCGGCTAACGACTTGACACAGATGCACCAGAATCTAAAACAGACATATGAGGTGAATCCTTACCATGAGAGAATTGCATAAACAGTTCATTGAAAGGCAAGTTGTTTTCTTATGATAAAAGGCGCTACAGTAATGATCACTTGTAGGCCCTAACATACAGTGTCCGTATGGCAAAATTGTATGCCTAAAAGTACATTTAGTTTTAAGACTGTACAGCGTATGCTTTTTTTTTGTTTTTTTTGTTTTTGTTTTTTTTGTTTTTTACTATGGCAACTATATTAGCAGCCAATGATCTGCACTGCAAATAAGGCTCTCATAACTCACTTTTAGTTTCTGGTCACATTTTTTTTTCAGCGCCATAATGAGGGAAATACTTCATCCTTCAAATCATCATTTGATTGAGAATTTCATATTTCAACTTCAATACGAGTGAAATGAACCAACAGGCGAATCAACAAAATATGATCAATTTTCGTCTCTCATTAAGTATTATACACTCATTTCTGAACTCGTTCCTACGAAAGACTTTCAAAATCGCAGAGAATGTGATGCTTGAAATTTGTTTTCAAATAATTATTTATTTCAGGATTTTTGGCCGATAACGAGGCCACAAAATCATAAGAGGTGGTGGCGAAACATAATACGGTAACTGAGTCTTAAGCGCCTAATTCAATGTTGTGTTGTTGTTGTTATTTTTTTTTTTTGTTAGTTGTTGTTGTTGTGTTGTTGTTGTTGTTTGTTTGTGTTGTTGTTCAGTTGCAGTATAAATGCCCATGGAGCGCCTCAACACAACCATGGTAGGTTAGCTTAAACCAAGTCCACTGACAAGTCAACAACTATTTTGCTTCAGCCTGTACTGAACGGAATTATGGGGAAAAAATGACACAAACATCTTTAGATGACTTCACGATACTGTCACACTGAGTCTAAACAAGGCTGACGCATTTATATTTTTGTGCCGGATTTCAGGTTGATAATTTGTGATGTTATCAGCTTGTAGTGTAGATTTTATATGTAACGAACTTTTTCTTCTGCGAAATTGTCATGATTATCATGACCAAAAGATGCATACCTGTCAACTGGTAAAGCCTCAAAAAATAGGGACAAAATGCTAAAATGTGAAAAATAAATAGGGACACTCTTCAATATCCTATACATTACTACAGACAAATATTTGCAAAAACAGGGACACAATTCAAAAATGGGTAAAAAGTGCTTTTTCTTTTGCCAAAAATAAGGACAGTTGGCAAGTTTGAGAATGTGAAAAATGGAGAAGCAGAAAGACTAGAAAATCTAAATGAACCAAAAAGGTTATGAAAGAGACAAACAAAATGAAACTAACAAAACTGTATGTACATGTGACATATAATGCAAATGCACATGTGTGAAAATTATGCCAAATGAAAAATACCTGCTGTAGGTAACCGCATGTTAGTAGCCTACATTGTACATGTAGCCTTTCTACTATTTTCGTTGGGTCACAAATTCAGTGCAGAAATTCTATCAACCATACATGTAGACATTTACATGTGACTAATAATGGGTTCATTATTTAAAAATGAGCTTGATTCATGTGTATCCCAGCATACACAGTATTCCAAGGAGGAACTGTAATCACATCATACATGGCCCAAGTCTCAAAGACAGCACAATGGGCTGACATAAGTTGAGTCCTACAAAATTTCAAAAGAAAGCAGACAGCACCTCATGGTACATGTAAATGGCTAGTTCCATCTTTGTTTATCCACCATCTTTTGTTCACTATCTGTTTCTTTGTCTTCTTCTTGTAACCCAGCTTGGTCTATTGATGAGGGTCAAGCTCTGTGGTCTATTTGTTATCAGTCCTTTATTGGAGAATCCTTTGTGGTATTGGTAACATCTGTTATTAGTAGGAGCACACTCACACATAATTGGCCCAACACCTAATTTTGAGGGGCATGAATGTATTACACCAGCGCTCTAGAAGTCCAGTTTATTGTGTGAGGATTCACAGAGTATGATACATGGAGGCATATACATGTAACACAGTACAACATGGTGCTGTAATGTTTCTAAAACAGGAGATTGAAATGTTTTCTCTAATGTCAGCAAAGCCTACATGTATGTAATACTACATGTAAAACCTTTCAAAATATTTTTTTTTTACACAACCCTCATCTCCCACTGATGTAAAATTATTGCATTGAAAATATATCATTACTGAGCAAATGTTAAATACCACCTTTCATGTAGGCCTATACTGTAATACATGTACAGTACATGTAGGCCTACATGTACAAACTACATGTACATGAAAGGTGGCATTTACGTGTAACATTTGACAGCATTTTCTGTCTGAACTTTTGTGTTCTACTTCTGGGTTGTTTATTTGTCCACGTCCATTCAGACACTGTCAGATGGGTCAGATAGCAAAGTTTGACAATCTTTAAACGAGTCTTTCACAAGGTTTAGGCCCTACAGTAGTGTCTTTAACCCATTTGAAACGATTTGATTTCGCTGTAAAACGCTTTTTCCAAAGACCTCTCTACCAGAGTTAACTTGTACTTAGTCTCCAAGGGGTTAAGAAATCAGCTGGAAAGCATGTACAGTACACACCAATGAAGATGACCCATCCAAAAACAAATTAAACAAATGTGTGATCTACAATGTACAGTATGCACACAACTCAAGCAGGTCCAGTGGACACTAGACATACAAAATGATTTATTTAGTCATATGAATTGATCATATCCCTATTCCCCTTACACATAAAATGCTTCCCTTACACATAAAATGCTTCTCCAGATGTTATTACACCCAACAACAGACACTTGGTGAATGCAGGGTCAGGGAAACAACACTTCAGCCTGGCCTAAAGGTCACACAAAGGTCATGCACAAACTAATAAAATCTTGTCACAGGAGCTGAGTGCAGTGTCTGTAAACTACAGGAATGGCATGTGACACTACAACAAGAACACAGTATAGGCCTAGATACAGGGCATGGATGGTGAGGCGGAACAGGTGATTTTCTGCAAAAAATCAGGGTTTAGGATATGATTGGAGATATTTATGATTTCATTCAAATTTATTGAGTGATATAACAATAGAATGTTTACTGTGTTTATTCTCATTACAATAGTATGATATTTTGATAGAAAATCAGTCATTGAAATCATAAACAATGGAAAACAGCATACAATACATGTCATGTATGTGACTGTTCTCTTTGGAATTGAACAGAGGGGAAGGGTTAATGTACATCTCGGTAGCGGTGCAATTCCTAAATGGTGCATTGTTAAAAACACTCGTGGATGACCCGTTTAAAAATTGTCGAACTTTGCTATCTGACATATCTGACAGTGTTTGAATACACAAATAAACACCCTAGAACACAAACTTCAGACAGTTATCCTGTCACTGGTAAAATATGTACAGACAAAAGTTGGCATATGAATCATTCTCGGCCGATAGAAAAATCTGCAACACACCAGTCTATGGGGAGAAACTGAAATGGTCTCACATCACAATGATTTTTACTCTTTTAAAGCACTTAATGGTCATTTTGAACTGTAATTTTTTCAGGACTTCATTTTTAGACCTAATCAAAGACACTACTAGCAGGGGGAATCAGCTCACATTTTTTTTTTTAAATGGAAACATTGTTATACAGTGCCTTAAGGTTTATTTGATAAATTCATTGAATAGAAGCAGAAGCAGTATACTGTGTATCATGTAGACCTGTAGTACAGTGAGGTGCAGAAACTCACCTCATGACAACTGAGGCTTTCTGCAGATAACTTCAGATTCCCTCAAATTATCTTTCCTTTAAAATCCTTCAAAACATGGTAAATTAATTCCTGATGAAATTTTGCATAATTTTAGGAAAGGTAATTTGAGGGAATCTGAGGTGTACTGCAGAAAGCCTTAGTTGTCATATGTGGCATTATTTTTGCACCCCACTGCACAGTAGTATCATCGTGTATGATTATGATTATGATTACAATGATGATGACTGACAAATTACTACAAGGAATAATTTTCCTTCTAAAATTTGTATCGCAATTTTCAGTTAATCACATATATTCAGTATAAAATTCTACATAGTTCAATGTAAAAATCTGCTACGCATCTGCAAATTTGTGTAGCAGTCATACTCAAAATGCGTAGCAAATTGCGATGCGATACCAGGAAAATTATTCCCTGTACTATCATCGTCATAAACTCATAATCTTTAATATCACCCAAAGACCCAAACTACAGGCATTACATTATTCTTGTTATTTATATTTTCTACATTGTTATCATCACTAGTAGCAGTGGCCTGTTGTTTTGAAAAATGTGTTTGCCAGTCTTTGTGCACAGACTACTACTTGGGTCAAGTGGTCTCAATTTAAACACAACTTCCTCACACAAACCAGTATTGACATGTTACTGCCATAAGAGAACAGATATTAAAGAAAATCAAAATGATCAGAATTCCTTTTCAAACTTGTGGCCTTACATGTACATGTCAAAGTGCACCTTACTATTACTTTGGGATAGTATGTAAACAGCAAACTAGCAGCTTGTCACTGTACACATTTGTACGGAACAGTGTACATGTACTGAAGCCGAAAGTACTGCACTCGACTCGACATACATGTACATGTATATGCGGCACATTCCAAACAAATACGCACACACCACTTCTAGACCAGATCCGTTTAAATATCTTGTTTGTAGAGACCTGTCGTTGTTTGTTAAAGACCAGTAAAGGTCACAACTTAAAACTCTTCATGTTTCAGGGTACAGTGGTGCACGGCCAGAAAATAACATCGGCGTTCAACCGAGAGTGTACACTGAGTGTCAGTATAAGTACACATTTCTGCTCTTAAGTTATTTTCAGTCGAGGCAATGCTTTCAGACAAGTAAATTGGATGCTTTATCATCCGGTATAAGGACACTGTACTGTTCATTGGTTTGAACTACGATTTGAGTGATCAAGTTTTCTGAGGCCTGCACATTTATACTGCATCTGGAGATGAGAGGGGATGGAGGTTTTGCCATTTAGGACGTCATTCCATCAAGTTGGAATTTTGACAATTGCACATGATGCCACAAGGCCAGTAGCCTCAAATCCAGCTGATTTTTTATGATTGGGGCACAGAAATACATGTAGGGAAGAAACATTTTTTTCTCCCCATCTCTCTCAGTCTCAGGTTTGATGAAGCAACACATATTTCTCATGTATTTTTATGATTGTTTCCAATTGTTTGTTGATTGCACAGAAATGAAACAGTCAGTTTTCACATCAAAATACTGTAAGTGAATTGCATTTGAGATACTAAACATCAAATTCTACATACATATGGCAGAAAAAAATATTTTTCAGGGCTATTTCCAAGCCCAATTGAGTGATTTAAGTAAGTTATACATTGAACCCGGATGAGGAAAATTGAGGGCTATTTTGTTACATGGGGGGGGGGGGGGGGTCTAATCGCCTTAGCCCAAGTGTACTTCCTACGCTGCTACAAACTATCAAGTTAACCACACAACATCACATGTAAGATGTAAGTAGATGTAAGTAGATCCATAAAATAATGAAGTCCAATTTGTTGTTTGATTTTACAGGCCCCTACTTGTTAGTTTTTTTCGGGGGGGGGGGGGGGGAGGGGTCGGGGGTCTGGTTGCGAGGGTAGGTGTAAGGGTGCATAATTTTTCACATCAGCATGAATTTCTGTCTAGTCTACTGCATGCTTCCTCCATAGCCAGCATTGCTGTGATGACTGACTCTCCAACACTTGGCTGTTAAAATAAACAGTGACTCGCAGATTAAAACATAATATCTTGCCCTGAAAAAAAATCAAAATAAACATTCATCTCCCTACAGATCAGCACAGGACAAGCAGCAGCCTGGCATGACAGGCATTTAACAGTGTGTAAATTTGTTTGTGAATGTAATGTGTGAACACAGACTATAGGCCTA
>JZLH01S0425616.1:55250-66440 GCA_001188425.1 Eucidaris tribuloides
GGTTTTTTTAGAACGTTTAAAAACGTTTTTTGGACCGTTTTAAAAATTAAACCGTTTTGTATAAGAACTTTTATAGAACGTTAGTGTAAGGACTTTACCAAGAACGTTTGGATATTGTATAGGACGTTTACAGAACGTGATAATAGGACGTTTACAAAAACGTTTGTGGACGTTGCAAAATTTACCTTTGTTTTGTAATCAATGTTTGCTGTGTGTTGTGTGTGTGCCGTGCGTGCGTGTGTGTGTGGTGAACGCTGTGGTGATTGTGTGTGTGTGTCACGTGTTACGTTTATTTGACGTGATATGAAACCCTATAATGTTTCCACGTCGTCTGGGAAAGAAGCTGTTTGTCCATGGTGTATGGATGCGAGCGTGAGTGCTACGTTTGTTATGTGCGTGCGTGCTGCGCGCCGCGGTGTGTATGATGTGTGTGTGTGGTGTTGGTGTGTGCTGTGTTTATGTGTTTCCGTGCGTGATCGGACCTAGCTGTCATGTATGTTTTCGTGTTGGTCTGGATAGCTCTGTGTTATGTTTGTTGTCGTGTGTGTGTACTGTGTGTGTTTATGGTATCGGCGTGTGTGCGTGTGTTTACATGGTGCATGCCAGTGGGATCTTTAATCGTAGTGCGCTTGTACCTGTAGATTGTTGAGCGTTTCAAGTATGGTCTCTGTGTGATTAAAGTATTTTGTGTGTGTATTACATGCGTTGGTGTGTTGCCTGTTTGAGTTGTGTCTGGTGTGCGTGGGGGGGGTGGTATGGATGGGCTGGAGTGTGTTTGCACCTTTGCTAGCGTGCAGTTGGGTAATAGGTAATTTGAATTTTATTTCCACTTAGTTGGAAACACGAAAAATAGACGCATGTAACACGTACGCACATAACACATAGCAAGCGAGGCCCTTTATCTAATGCATATTCATATGGTAATTTGCATAATCAGTTATAATGACAACTTCACCATATTAATAGACATTTTCATATAGTGTTTTGAACATTTAGCGGCGCCATATAGTTCTGTTATCAAATGCATAACAAAGTTGGCAAAAATATTACATCCCGTGAAAATGATTTCACTTTATAGGAGACTTCCTATTTGTAAAAACAAAAAGTAACCACTATTTATTTACCTTTACAAATATGCGATATATATATCGATGCTAACTTATTGTGTGACAGTTAGGGTAGGATTGGATAGGTATTAGGATAGGTCAGGTTAGGTTACTGGTAGGACTATAGGTTTAGTGAAGAGAATGGAAAGTACAACCAATTGCTTCTAGATTTCAAAAATTTTCCTTATTTTTACATTTTTACGTATACCGAGTTCGTTTCCAAAACGTCCACAAAACATTTTTAAAACGTCCACAAAACGTTTTCTAAACGTTTTTAAAACGTTTTACGTTTTTTCCAGGTCTTGGTTAAATTTACGAATCGTCTTTTACGTTCTAAGGACGTTTTCAAAACGTTTTAAAAACGTTTTAAAAACGTCCAAGAAAACGTTTTTAAAACTTCTAAAACGTCTATAAAACGTTTTCACAAAACGTCCAAAAAAACCTACTTCGGACGTTTTAAGAACGTTTTTAAAACTTCCATTTGTTAGCTGGGGAGGTTATTAATATCATACACATTGAGCAACTGTAATTCGTTAAAAATTGGCAAGGTGTGGGTGTTGGCATTAGCAATAATTCGAACAGCTTTTTTTCTGCAGTAGAAATAAACGGGTCATAATAATTATCAGTACAATCAGATCATGTAATATTGCAATAGTTAATGTGAGAAATAAACAAAGCATAATAAATCATAATCAAAATGTTTCTTGGAAAATGTTTGAGACGATAAAAAATACCCCCTTACCAACATATTTTGCCATTCGATTACATACGACACCAATGTGTTCATGCCAAGTTAATTTATCATCAATATCCACACCCAAAAAAGGAGACCTAGAGAAGCAGGAGCATTCCATTCCACTGTACTGCCATTCAGCCAATATTGTTCTCCTTGTTTTCTGAATGTATTACAGGTCATGCAAATATAGTGACAAATGAATGAACAATTTTCACGACCAAATAGTCTGCCAAAATCTGGGGGGGGGGGCAATATTTTCCAAAAACACCACCATCCCCCTGATTTTCAGTATGTCGAAAACAGTGGGGGCGCCCCTGTCCCAGTGCCGGGGGTGCGGGGGGGGGGTTACTCAGATTATAGTCGGACGGGGGTGTGCGGCTGAGAACTACCAACACATGCCCACATCCAAGGGTCCTTTTGCTATGAATAGGCACCAATGTGAAAAATGGACCCATGTCCATAAGGCTCGGTCTAGAAGGATTTCGAACTTTTATTATTATTTTTTTAGTTGCAATATAGTGCAATGGCCAAATTATGGCGAAACAAAATAATGATAAGAGACCCATAGATTTCGAACTTAAAATAATTGTATTATAAAGCAATTGCCAAACAATTGTAAAACGAATGGTAAGAGACCCATGTCTAGAGGAACCATGTCTAAGGATCTTTGGGAAGTCACCCTTCCCAGCGTCACATCCCCGTATACCCATCAATATACGTGAGTACCTCACCGCCCCCACGTCACCCCTGATAACAGACAAGTAGGCCTATATTACCACATGGGAGATGGTGAGGTGGAGGGGTTCAATCGATTAAAAATATTGCTTTGATCTCGCAAATTTCCGTTCTCCAGACCTTGTTTTTCACTAGTTCCGTAGTCCCTATATAAAACCCTATTACCCTCCCACGAAGTCAGTGGCGGATCCAGGGGCCTGCATGCCCTAAGGCTTTATGTCGGCTGATTGCGCCCCCTCCCTCCAAACACAGGGTGAAGGATGGTAAACTCTTCTAAATTCTATTCTGTTTGTTGGTCAAATTGCTTGTACGAGCTGACCCAACGACCCCACTTGTGGAAATCCTGGATCCCCCACTACACCAAGCGTTGTTGTGAATCACTGCACCCCCCCCCCTCCGAAAAGTGACCCATCCATCTCATGATGAGGGGTGGGGCGGCGCCTAGTAAAAAATCATACGGGCGGCAAAATCTTCTGGGGGGGGGGCGAACATGTCAAAAAACTAAATTTCATGGAGTACTGCGAAAACAGCGGTCCCGTGGAGAAAAAAAATCTATAGGCACCCTAGTGGTCTAATAAAGTTTGTCCCGGGAGCGAATATTTTATTTACACAACTGTTTAGCCATCTTCAGGAAAGTATTTGAAGAAGTTCTCTGGGGAAGGAGTCTAACCGGTCTAAGTCATCAGCGGTCTTCACCACGAGTTCAGTGGTCTGTACTAGTTGCACTGTGCAGTGCCACGGCCACACACGGAGAACGAATGCCCCATACATTCGCTGGCCAGATTGTACACATTTAGCCAAGGGTGGTGGTGGTGGGGGAGTGGGGGAGGTGGGGGAGGTGGGGCAGTAGTAGATGTACTGATTTGTTTCTTATATCAACAATAATTTCAAGTAGTAGATGCAATTATTTGTTTCTAATAAACCACTATTAATTCGCACATGTAGAAACGTGCAGAAAGGATATTCAGCCTAGAGATGAGCTCCCCCCCCAAAAAAAAAACCCAAACACACACACGTGACAATTAGACACCGCTTATTAGGTTCATTACAATTTCTCAGATGTTCAGTAGTCTCTTCCTTGACTAGTCGGATAGCACAATATAGGCTACAGATCTCACATACATCCAAGGCACAAAACACGAAGAAAAGGAAAGCATCAGACTCATGCACTATGGTCATTGTTGGAACAGGGAGATTGAAGAACACTGTGTACACTGTGCCTTTACATGTGCAGCATAATACAGCTAGCATACTGCACATTGCAACATGAGCAGTCACGACAACACGCTGACTGTCAATGATGCGACAACTGTGCGATCCCAAATACCCGCGTCAGTCTTTGCTGCCAGCCGTTTGAAGAGCCTATTTAACCGATATGGCTAAACAGTTGTGTAAATAAAATATTCGCGTCCCGGGATTATTTTGCCCCCCCCCCCCTCCTCCCTCCCTTTGCGCTGATCGACTGTAAGACACATCAGTGCAAGGGCTGCCACTCGTAGTTGGGAATGCCCTGGTAGGGATTTTGGGCCCGTGCGTATGGTTGTATCCATCATGTACGGCCATTACGGTTCTAGTTAAACTATAGGGCCCGAGAGTGATTGCAATGAATATTTTTGCTTGAGGGAAGCGTAGCCCGAAGAAAAAGTTCTAAATATAAGCACGTCACCGAGGCGCATAGATTTTAATCATAGCTCGAAATGAAGACACGTACATATATGGTTTTAATAAACTAGTTACATATTATCAATTGTTATAATTGATTGGTTAAAAGATTCAATAAAGCTAAACCCTACGCAATTAACGTTAACGTTTTTTAACTTCTCGACTAACGTTAGATCTACTTACGTTAGATCAAGTTAATTAGTAAGAACGACTAACGTCGCTTACGCGGACGAATAGGGTTGTACCCATAAATTTAATAAATAATAAAGGAATTAATAAAAATATTTTGAAGTAAGGATGCTAGAGCTCGGGATTCGAACCCCGGGAAACACGCGCAATAAACTGCGCGCCTATCCCAAATGTAGCCAACAACGTAGCTTGACAAGCAATGGGTTCCTTTACCTATATAGAAGCAAGAGTTCGAAAGCCTCGATGGAATATATACGCCCCCCATCCGGTTTTGCGTAATGTGTGCTACAGATATTTTTTCACATCGTCATTTTAGTCAAAAAATTTAATTTCATTATTCCAACTAATATCTGCCGAATAGATAAGCGTAAATCGGCGACACTAAATGAGCCGCCATATTTGACATTCTCCGCATTCTGCTTGAATTTCGTGACAGTGTTCTGTCCTAGCTTCCTGCTTCTCACGCGCAGGGCCGGTATCGCGCCGACAAAATATATAAAGTTCTTGTGAAAAAACTAAGAGTTAAGGACCCCATATTTAATGAGTAAAATGACCCCAATCAGTAAATATCAACAATACCTTCGATTAGTGTTTACATTTATAGGCACCAAGGTTCTTAATTTCTAGACGTTCCTTGTTGTGTTTTCCTCAGATATCGGCGACACCACATATGAGCCAGATATTTGACATTCGACATACTTGCCAAATCATTATATTTGCGTATGCATTTTTCTGTGCTCCTGGCCTGTCTCTCGCTTGCATTGCGCGCAAGGGAAGGGCGCACGACAAAAATATATAAAGTTTATTGTGACAACTAGGACAATAGAGTTTAATTGTTAGTGTGAAGGCAATATACATGCAATTACTATACTTTTTCTTGATTAGTGTTTACATTTATTTTTGCCATATTCAAATAATAATACTATACTCAACATTTCCTAGCAACGTTTTTTAGGGTTGTAGTGTCTTGGTGAATATCGGCTGTGAGCAATAGACAAGACATGAGCTACTACTGGCATTGGCTAAAATGTCTGTTTCTGTTAACATATCTCGAAATGGAGCAAATCAGATTGCCGAAAGAAAAAGATACTATCTGACGGTCTTTTATAGTATCTTATTGTTTTTAAGTTATTATATGCCGTCATGTAAGTTTTGAAAAAATTGAAGTAGGCTGGGTTGGTCAATTGACGCATTCATTGATTATGATTGGGGGGTGTTATTCAACGTCGATCCATGGAGGTGTCGCGCTAATGTGACGTCACTCAGAAATAGTCGAACTATTGGCGGTTTTGACGATCAACTATATGACGCAAAACCCAAATAGTAGATTTCACGGCCTGTAACAAAATTCACAAACAATAAAACCCTCAATAAAGTGTGTCGCAATTGTGTCAAATAATTGAAAAAAAAATGTTTGGTGTTTGTTTATAGATTTGCCGCTCACTTACTATTTGTCTAGTAATCTGAGCAACGTGTTTTGAAAGAAGAGACAAAATTCATGTGAGAGATTTGTGTGTACGTATAGTTATTATTTCTATTCGTCTTTCTGTGAGTATCTATGTAGTGTTATAGAATGTACGGAAGTGTTCACAAACAAATATTAGATCAGAGGCCAAACAATGCTTAATTTTGTTTTAGAGTTTGGGGTGTAGATTATCTAGTGTCTTAGTTACTGTTAAGTTTATCTGAGTGAGTACTGGCAATAATAAGTAAGGGGGTTGTGTCTCCAATCTTTGGTGCAAACAAAAATACAGCGCGCAGTTGTTACAACTTCTTCACAGGTCACGGCGCGTCGACACATACAAGTACTGCTGCGGGCGATGCGCTGCGCATCGCCGTACGCTACGTTTAGTTGTGTATGCAAGTTGGCGAGGTGGTAGTTAGACCCTCCGCGGCTCGATCATCGTCATGCCTTGATTGGATTTAATCGCCTGATTGGAATTCTTGCAATGCCAATGGATCAACCCTTATTCGATCATTTTCCTTACATTTAGTCTCTCTGCACGGAATTTTTACCATCAATCGTCTAAAGTAGAAGTTTACGTTCGTCAGGCTATGCATGTGTGATGTTAGACTACGTTACATCATGGTAACGTTAGAATTAGATTTGTGTAGCGTTGAGCGCTGCAACGTTAGATCATTCTTTCTTGTTTGGAGTCACTTCGTCAGGCTATTGTTCTCGGCGATTTCAAATGATGGCGGGATCGGATGTATATTCTCGCAAAAGATGTACAGCCAGCAGCGCTATCCGTTAGTTGATGAAACAAAATTTTTTTAGGAATTTCGTTTTGAAAGTACACCGCTAGTTCTCCAAGACAAGAAGCCGATCCAAATAGCAATTTCTTTTTTGAGCGAATTTTGTAAGCAGGAAAGATCAACATATCTGAGTTCGACAAGTGCACTGGAAGATAATTGTTGGGACAATTCTCTGGTCGGACGCGGATGCTAATGGGTGATTTTATTCTTAAGAAAACATTGCAATCTATTCGATGTGCGCTAACGTCATTCTTCGGAATGAAAATCGACAGGTAAGCAGCCACAAGACTTTGCTCATCTAAGGGAATCTGTGCAAAGTTTGCCTAATAACTCTAGAAGAGTAGTGGAAAGCTTTTGTTCAACATCATTCCCCCAGTCTCGCCAAGTGACATGATTTAATTCGCGATATTATAGTAAAGTGTCACACCCAAGGCTTACAGCATAAAAGTTTTTGTAGAAGATGTTTATTGATTTATTTTTGCACAGGGAATGAGAGAATTTGAGACAGAATGAAAACTAGGGCTTTTTCATTCATTCACCTGAGAGCAAAACTCAATCTCTAATTGTACTGAATCTGAGAACATGCCAACCAAAATCATCCGACGATTATAAACACAAGTCAGACGTGTGTCGTATGTATGCCGCCTGGGACCCAGGATGTTCCTGTATCGAGCTGAAAGATTATTTGTCAGACTAAATCCATGTGCCAATTATGTGGCAGGAGGGGGGGAACAAAACAAATGTGTGGAATGACAATCGCATTTGGTACGACAACGCGCCACTATGGAGGACTCGTATTAATGTCATGACAGAGAATATGCATCGAAGCAAATTGCTCAACCAATACACAAATGTTGGTCTCCGTGCAACAAGTGTCACAATCTCGACCATTCGGGGATTCTCGTCAAGGTATCATGACTGTATCCGGACATAGTCGAGACTTCCATAAAAAACTATTCTCGTAACGAGCAATGAACAGAAGGAAAAAATGTCAGGCACAAAAATCAATTCCTGCTGAATTACGAGCGAAAGAAGCAAGAAAAGAATGACGGGGCCACCCCGAATCAAACTTGAGTGTAGATCCAACGTAACCGAACGGCATATTGAAGTTGTTAGAAAAAATCGACGAACGTAATCTCTAGCAATGGTTAGCTGATAAAGCAAACAGATGGATTCGAATTTGGCCCATGAAATTCTGTAAGTCACGGCCAGGGTCCAGCTCTAAGTCATTCACGGTCCTTTCTAACAGAAATTTCGACCAGCGAACGTCATTTCATACATTAATTGACACATCTAGATTATCAGAGTTGGAAACTTGTGATTGTAGGAAGCCTACTTTTCCTTTCATTTTCCACGGAACTGTGTGGTTCAAATGTACAATTACAACAAATAAAAATGAAATTGTCGCCTCCTGTAATAGTTTAAACTTTTTCAGCAAATTTAACTTTTAGACTATTGAAACTTGAACGTTCTCATTGGAAATATTGTTTAGCTGCTTATGACTGAGCTTGATCAAAACAGGACTACCGAACTATTATCTGCTTAGTGTGTAAGAATTTACCGGCCGGGATCTCTCATTTTGTTGTTGTATTTGGGAATCTGCAACTTTATCGCGACTTCTCTTCTTCGTGTCGTACGAGTACGCGAGTGGACTCTCATATGTGTATTTCTGGCTTTTTCCTCGTATTCTATTTTCCATGAGAGTAAGTGAAATATTCCATTTGATAGGCTAGTGTACATGTATGCACTTTGTCTTTGTTTTCCCTTTTCAAAATTACCGGATGGACGATTATAGAAAATTATGTTAGTTGGGTGGCATTCTCGTGTTGTTGAAACTATGACGCCCTCGGTGCCCGGGACTGTTCTATTTCCTGGGGCTGCGCTAAAAACCCTCGGGAAAATAGAACAGTCCGCAACCTACGCCCGTCATAGTTTCAACCGAACTGATCGCCACCAAAATACATATTTGTATATCTATTTCTGGCTTTGAAAAAAAAATTATAAAAGAATTATATATATATATAAAAAAAAAAACAAAAACAAAAACAAAAAAAAAAAAAACTAATATTACGGTTTTATCGTAAATAGTACTTTCGCACCGTGAGATCGTGTTTATTTCATCATGCATGACATACTTTTAACATCAATGAACAAGAACTATAGGAAGGCCGTCAATATAATATACAAATATGTACGGCATGACGGTTCTAGTTAAACTATAGGCGTGCCCGAGCGTGATTCAATCTAGAAACTATTTTCTAGTTTCTAGGGGCGCATAGCCCGAGCAAAATAGTTCTTTGCAGTCACTGAGGGTATCCATTAGTTTTTAAATTCTAGAGCTGCGACATGAGCCCCGTACATTTTGTTTTATAAACTAATTTATTATTCATTGTTTATTGATTGGTTAAAAGATTTCAATAATGTAGACCCTACGCCAGATTAACGTTAATTTAATTCTCTTGGCTGTTAACTTAACGTGTTTAGATTCGTAATTTATAGATCACTATTTCACTTAGAATACTGTAAGTTAACGACTAATGTCGCTTAACGTGCAGGATATAGTGCTTGTACCCCCAAGACATTAATAAATTAAGAAAGTAAAGAAAAATATTTTGAAAGGAATAATGGTAGGCGTGAGGGATTCGAACCCCGGGTCACACCGGCAATAAACATGCGCCCGTATCCAATGTAGCCACACAACGTTAAGCTTAGCAAATAATGGCTTCTTTATCTATATGAAGCAAGAGTTCGGAAAGCTCGTGGATAATATAGCGCGCGGCTAATTTTGCTAAACCAGAATTCAACACTCAAGTCATTTTGTTATAGCAAACTAATTAATTTCATTTTCCCAGACTAATATCATGCCGATAGATAGTAATATACGGCGCACTAAATGAGCCAGATATTGAACATCTCTCTCTATTCCGTCAAACTGTGCAGTGTAGCTGCAGCTCCTGCGCTGCACGCGCAATGGCCGAGCGCGCAACGACAAAATATAATAAAAGTTTATGTGAGAAAAACTAGAGTATAGGGAAATGATTGTTTATAGTAAATATTTGCATATTATCATCAACAATACCTTCGGATAGTGCTAAATTTATAAGGCCCACCAGATTTTGTTTAAATTTCCTAGACGTCAGTTTGTTAAGATATCGGCTATATCAGCCGTGAGATGAGCCAGATAGTTGGAGCATTGCGGGATACTGTTACAATCATATGCGTGCATAGCTGTAGCTCATGGCCTGCGCTGCCACGCGCCAGGGAGCGGCCACGACAAAGTATATAAAGTTTATGTGAAAAGTAAGGACAGAATCTTAATGATGATTAAATGCATATTATCAACAGGCGATTACATACCTTTCGATAGTGTTACATTCTATGGCACCAGTATAATTTCATAATAAAAAACTCAACTTTACTGCGTTTGTTTATGCGTTTTTGCGTGTGCGGTGATATTCGCTGCTGGCATAAGCCAGCATGGAAGTACCTCTGATTGGCTAAATGTCCGACAGATCGAAACTCCAGGTGAGCAAATCGATGCGAGAAAAGTATATTTACCAGGTTTTAGGTACATTACGGCTTTAAGTACTATTAGGCTTTGAACAGTACTATTTACGGATACGTAAATGTACTTTCTCACGGTTAGTGCTGTTTATATATTCATTTCATTTTTTGTGATCATATTTAACCAAATCAATAGAACTAAGAATATATGAGGCAGTTTTATAGGGGAAGATACTCGGGGGTGATGTCCTTCCTTTATGGGGAAACGTAGCGGACTTTTGATGATATATGTAGGGCGTGAGTGTAGGAAGGTATTTGACAATTTTCAGAAGATATTCGTAATTTTTCCAAGAAATCCGATTAGATTCGCTTTTGTCCATCTCCGCCAAAGGAAATGGTGATCCAATTATTTTGCATTCTAGGATCCTTTTTGAGGGAAGAACATACCTTCGTTATGTGGTTTGAAAATCTGTGAGTTTTGTAGGAATGGAAATAGCGATTCCTATGAAAATGATTATATGAGAACGTTACGGGGGAAGAAGGTGGGGTGTCGCGTGGGGAATATACGCGAGCGGGTCGAGTGTGGGGTCTTTCATGCGGGTGTTCATTTTTATTTATCTTGTGTTGCGAGAAGAGTCGGCCATGACAGTCAAAGGATTAATGAATGAAATGAAAATGCAACGGGAAAAAACCGATCAGTCACACAGAGACTCCAACCCCAAACACCTCTTAAGCGGGAGATTCTCCCGCCGAGACCCCCTAGCAAACGGGAGACTCTGACTTAATGTGCGCGTAGCCCACATCACCGGCGGTAAGCATGAAATTCCTTTCGGCCGGAGGCCATTTTTAGGGTTTTAGAAGCTCTCTGTTGCTGTCTTGGGCTTATTTTTTTAACATATGACAACACTAAATTAGTCTGCTATGCAGACTCTGAATGGCTCGTGGTGTGGAATCCCAGCGCGCGAAGCGCGCTGCTGGTTTGCGAAGCAAACCAGCCTGAAA
>JZLH01S0425638.1:0-32703 GCA_001188425.1 Eucidaris tribuloides
ACACACACCGACACACGTATACACATATGATTGACGTACATGTACATAGTTGCTATTGTTTTGATATAGGCCTACACTGTTTTATGCAGAGAAGTAAATATTAAATTCAATTCAACTCAATCATTAGAAACAATAGTAATGAAGAAACCAGTTTAATATAATCATTATATACATTTAAAATAACACTTAAATGCCACAGATACTATACTTTTATTCAGTTATGAAAATCTGTTATTTACTTCTTACCAAATTAATCTAAAATATTCATGACGAAAATTGGCCGCTTAGAATCTATACCCCAAATTTGCTAACATGTCGGAGATTCTTATGTTGGAGTTGTTAACAGAGT
This sequence comes from Eucidaris tribuloides, assembly GCA_001188425.1. Classification (NCBI taxonomy): domain Eukaryota; kingdom Metazoa; phylum Echinodermata; class Echinoidea; order Cidaroida; family Cidaridae; genus Eucidaris; species Eucidaris tribuloides. The sequence goes on from JZLH01S0425638.1 coordinate 350, forward strand.
GTGGTAATTCCTTTACATGCAAGGTCTTAATCACCTGTGCTATAGACCATTGTTTATTGCCTATAAGATGGATTAGTGGCCGTATGGATGTAGATGCATTAACGTAGATGCCAATACTACAGTTGTACAGTTGACCCTTTGCCGTGTGCCTCCGTTTGTAATAATTTGTGTATTGTATTGTTTCCAGAACATTACTTTTCTGTATTTCTCGGTCGATTTATTTCGTTCAAACTTTAATTCAAGGTCAAGATAACAAATAAATGGCCTCCTTATTAAAAAAAAAAAATGGCTCAAGATCAATTAAAATTAAATTTGGTCCTCCGAAATTTGCTTCAATCAGACAATTTATCAACACTTTCAATGCTATAAAGTAATATCAAGGATTGGGTTAAGGGTGAACGGTCCCAGTACTTTACAGCGAGAGTGGAAATCCCAAGAAGATAAAAATTAAAATTCGAGGGTTGGAGAACCCGGGAAATTGCAGGTTATAGGGAGGGTTATCAAAGCGGAGACTTTTCGTTATCCTGGTTATGGCAGTTGTTTAAAGTTTTGTGAGAAGACCATGGAGTGGATCATTCCATCGCCCAACATGTCGGTTCGTTAAAAAAAAATCAAAGTGAATACTTCACTATCATTATGTTGGAACTTTCGTCCAAAATACTTCAATTTTCATGAGTGAAATGGATGTTTATATGCTAGTAGTACGTTCAAACAAAAGACAGTAAAACGTGTAAAGTTTAAAAAGTCTGTATTATGGTCTACACTTAATTGCCGTACACCACTCGCAGATATACAAAATCAGTGCAATATGATGTTGGCTGAAGCATAAAATGAAAATGACTCGCCATAAAATTGTGAATTATTTGAGTGAGTAGTTTTGCCCTTCTCCTATTCCCCCCTACGAGTAGGACCACTAGGACCAGAAGTGCGGGTAGTAGAGGGGGGGGGGGGTCCTCCTGGTCGGTTTGTTTTATTTTCGTGGATATGTGACATTTATGTGGTGTGTTTAATGTTTATGAAACTTAACATGTCTAACAACGGGACAGATCACAGAGGTTATCGAGTATCCAAACCAAGAAGGGCGGATTGGAGATACAACAATAGTCTAACTTTTAGACTTTTATTTTTACCCTAATCCTAAAGCAGAATATACAATTAGAAAGGTGTGAGACTGGAAAGTTAGACTATTTAGTCAAAGTATTTCGCTATATGCTCGCAATCAGTCTGATTCTCAGACCTCACCTGCCACCTGCTGCCGCCTGGGTATAAGGACTCGGGAGAAAAAGTTTTAAAAAGGCCTGTTAATAGGCTACCTCGACATTCATTGGCATTGGTCTTGACATATAAAGGAGTGTATGAATTTAGACTTTATGATATTGAAATTTTGGAAATCAGTGGCGGATCCGGGATTTTCTAAGGGAGGGGAGCTAAAGTCAATTGATTGACAGTTGGTTGGACAGGTCCGTATAATCACTTTTAGCTGACGAGAAAAAAATAACCAATAAAACTGTAAACTGGCCTAAGAGGGGTTGGAGAACTGTAGCAATTTTTAGAGGACCCTCCCCAGATTCGCCCCTTGGATCCGCCACTGATGGAATTCATGTTTGTGCTAGTGACGAGCTATCGAATGCGTGTACCATGTTCTACAAACTTCTTTAAAGCCCAAGTTTAGTTTTGAGGATTTCTTTTTTATTTGAAAGCTTTATGCCCAAAGGTCACATCACACCAATAACAGATTCTGAATGTCTTCCGTTTTTTTTTTTTAATATTAATAATTGAAAAATCTCGGGGGCCGAAGATTTTACGGAGTACCCCGGGCGATTTTCGACTGTATTTTACATTATAGCATCCAAAAGGTTAATACGGTGTTTAGGTTATCCAAATTATACCTCATCAGAAAGATCTGACTCTAATGTAAACTATAGTCGAAAATCGCCCGGGGTACCCCGTAAAATCTCGGGGGGACCCCCGAGATATTTCATTAATTAATATAAAAAAAACCGAAAGACATTGAGAATCTGTTATTGGTGTGATGTGACCTTTGGGCATGAAGCTTTCAAAATAAAACAGAAATCCCCAAAACTAAACTTGGGCTTTAAGTTTATTTTTTTGACAACCTATGCATGGAAAATATTTCGCATGAAATCTCTGCAAATAGTAAGCACCAGACTGATTTCATGATTTCAAATGACATTTTCTCCATCGGTTTCTACTCTGTGGCAATACTGAGAAAGGTTTTATATTAATTACATATTTGTGATCAAATGTTGGTAATTGTAGGATAATCTACGCCACCCTCGCTTTTTTTTGCAAAATGACTGCTTATCGTACGGCAGTTAGAGAACTGGTGTTAATATTTATTTATTTATTTATTTATTTATTTATTTATTTATTTATTTATTTATTTATTTATTTATTTATTTATTTATTTATTCATTTATTTATTAATTTATTTATTAATTAATTTATTTATTTATTTACTTGTTCATTTATTTATTCATTTATTTATATATTTATTTATATATATATATTTATTTATTTATTCATTCATTTATTTATTTATTTACTTATTTATTTATTTATTTATTTATTCATTCATTCATTCATTCATCCATTTATTTATTTATCTATTTATTCATTCATTTATTCATTTCTTTATTTATTCATTCATTTTGTATTTATGTATTTATTTATCTTATTATTTACCAATACTATATACCGCCTATGAATTGAAAGAGTAATCATGCTCTTTTCTATTTTTTACATTAAGTGAAGCTGGAATATTCAAGTAATAACAAACGCTTATACATTAATAACTGAGCGAATAAATCATTTTCCTGCAAAGAATCTTCAAGTGTAAATTCTAAGTTGAGCTGAGGCGGGAGATGATAAAAACGCCGGAGGAATACAGTAGTTTTCTTAAAGAAATATAGATTACAACACTATATACTTTACAGCTGAATTCATTAAAAACATGTGTATTTGTTATAAGTAGGTAGGCTTAGCTTATTGGAAAAATACAAATTGAAAGTTTTTTTCTTCAAATTTATTAAAGGCAAGGTTCACCTTGACGTCAAGTTGGTTTTAATAAACGCAGAATAATTAGAGAAACATATTAGTAAAAGTTTGGTAAAAATCCACCAAAGAATAACAGAGTCATGAAGGTTCAAAGTTTCAATTTTATGACGTCACATGCGAACAGCTCCCTAAATGTCATGTAATATAAATTCCATAAATTGACATTTTTTAATGGTTCATGATAATTGAATGGTGTTTTTTCACAGAAGCCTATTTGAAATAATATTTCTGATGATAAATTAAGTGCTCAGGTAAAATAATTTTCAATTTTCTGAGAAAACGGCCGTTTTATGGAATTTATAGTACGTGACATATAGGGAGCTGCTCGCATGTGACGTCACAAAATTTAAACTTTGAACCTTCATAACTCTGTTATTCTTTGGTGTATTTTCGCCAAACTTTCACCAATATATTTCTCTTTTTATTCTGCTTTTATCAAAACCAACTTGACGTTAGGGTGAACCTTGCCTTTAAATAAGAAAATGTGAGAGACTGTGCAGCTTTTCTGCTATCTAGTCTCCCTCCCTCCCCCCCCCTCCCTCCCCCTTTTCAGGCCGTACCATCAGTCAAGAACTAATGCACATTATGCGGGCTGTCTTTGAGCGCGAAGCTTCATGCCGCCGTGAGGCAACGCTGAGTCGTCGGGGCCTGATACGGTTTGATTCTTTCGGGCTCAGTGTGCCTAGTTACAAAAAGCATCTCTCCCTAGCAACCGAAACGAGACAAAGATGGATGAAGCGGTTGATTTGTAGTGAGACCAATGAAAATCCGTTTTGACACTTTAGGGTAACGATTGACGAGTGGGGCATAGGCGACATGCCAGGCATACAGAAACGCTATACTCCAGAATAAAAGATTAATGTATTGCAGCTAGCTTCCACATTTCATATAGTGTGTACTTTTTTTGTGTGTTCCGAAGAACTTTCGGACTATCATTCTTATAATATTTTGGGCGGAAAAGTCGAGTATAGGATTTCGTGTCTGAATACAAAGTATTCGTTTGTTTTCCACGTAAACTGTTATCTTCTTTAAGTTTAAAAGAAATTTAAAACAATATACATGTATTAAGATAGTGTGTGTGCGCTTATTTGTCTCATAACTGATATTATTGCTTATTGTCACCTTGTGTCATTATTTCATTTCATTTCATGTTTATTCTCATTTCATCGCATCAAAACATAATCACAAAATAAATTTATGATATTTATACAAATAACATAAATATGAACATGAAGAACAAAACATGGTAACACATGTGGTATAATATTAGATATAAAAGAATACAATTAATGAAGGCACTATTATTATTTCCTAACAATTACCTTTTTGTCACTTTGGCAAAAAAGCAATTTTTAAATGTGGACATAAATTTGGATTGCGTTAATTGTAGTAACAAAAATATATAACCTTCACGATATGATAATTTAACATTTTAAGACATTGCAAACACAAGTTAGCAATAGCTTGTTTTCCATATAAACTGTCATCTACTTTAAGTTTAAAAGAATATTAAGACTGTATATTAAGATTGTGTGAGTGTGTTTATTTGTCTCATAACTGATATGATTGGTTATTGTCACCATGTTTCTTTATCATTTCTTAACAATTACATTTTTGTCACTTTGGCCAAAAATGCAACTTTTAAATGTGAATATAAATTTGGATTGCGTCAATTGTAATACAACAATATATAATCTTCAGGATATAATAATTTAACATTTTAAGACATTGCAAACACAAGTTAGCAATAACCACTTTAAAAGAAAGTGAGCTACATATCTTTCATGCTCTAAGTGCCCTGAAAAATTGTTTTTCCACAAAATGATTAGGTCTATTAGCTTTAAAAAAGTGAAAATCTGTGAGTACTCAGTTTGACCGGATTTACCTTGCCCATTTCCTCCCATAGACTACTGTGTGTAGATCTAGCTTATTTCAAACTCCACCGCAGTAATAATTCAAGGGTAATGATTATTCATGCATATCTTGCCAGTGGAAGCATAACTTTCCAAATTTTTGTATTCTAGGATGTTTATTTGTCCATTTAAACACAACTATGTAGCCCAGACATGAAAGTTTTACTTTTTTTTTAATTAAAGCTCCACAATGTTAACTTGTGTCTTTAAAGAAAATGTTGAGTTTTAATATTAGACCAGGAAGAAAATATCTAATTATATTTTAGCATTTATGAACAAATTTATGAACAAATATCTGAACAAACAGCGCAAAGTTAAAATAGCATTAACTATTTTCTCTTGTATGAAACCTTACTCTCTTCCTGTACACATATCGTTGAGGAACACTATACTTCACTCCCGCCTTCCCACTTTGAAACACATTTTGAGACGATTGAATCAATCCGCGATTAGCTCAAGTGGGGGTTAGATTAAACACCGTTGATAATTTACGCCAGAAATTAAGTTACAAGCGACAATAATTCCTGCATCGCGTTATATTTGATCACAAGGGGCGGCTTCTCAACCTCTCTATTGATATATCAACATAATCCATGTCTCTCGTGGATTTATAACATTTCTTCTTTTCCCTCTTTTTTTTTTACATCTGGAAGACATGCCGTCTGCAGTGATAGGTATATGATATGATAAGTTTAACAGCGTCAGCGGTCGACGCGTTGTGTTAAAAAAATCCGCCGAATCTTTTGGGGGAGGTATTGCGCGCGATGGCCCACAAAAATACGCGGACTTGTAAAACAAGTCTTTGTCGAAACTTTTTCTTAGCAGACATCTCGAGGGACGAGGCTTCAAAAGACGAAGCGATACCTCTCAGAAACATCGGCGCCGGATAGTATAAACAAGAAAATCTTGATATTTTCATCGCCATCCCAAAGCCGATTGATGTGAAATGACAGGCTCGTGTAGTTTATCACCCTATTGGAGCATTCCTTCCATTTAGTCACATTATGGGTTGAAATCCGAGGTGGTTAAGGTAGAGTCGACCAATCAGAAGCCGCTCTTGGTTCCACAGTTACTGTAATAAGACAGATTGTACGTGTGTCTTATTTTTGTGGGAGATGAATTTACCTGTTTTAATTTTATTCGGCGTTTTAACATCATACGACATGATGGCGAGTACACATTAATAACGTCCAACATTATGTTGAACCGGAGAAAATATCTTTAGTAGTGAAAGATACAACTAAGAGCGCGTTCAAGGTTGTAGAACTCCTTTATCGCACAGTTGCAACCTATTATGACGTTTCATGGAAGATATTACATTGTCTTAAAAAGGAACGAAACCCAGATATACATTTGCATTTACACAACACGAATAAGAGAAAGAAAAAGATTAAAAAGCTGAACAAATTTTACCAAACCGTTCAACAGTTCTGAATTTCAAAGTTTACTTCATCCTGCTTTTGAAGGGTTCTTAATTGACAACTCTTTTGCGATGAGATTGCGGAAAACTCCTTACTGGCTTTGTACACAAATCTTCAAAACAATTATTTTTTTCTGTTAGTTGAAAAGTTGACCGGGTTCTTTCAGAAAATCATGCAGAATCATTTTGAGGGGGGGGGGCTGTGAAGTACTTGAACAACTAGTCAGGGGAAATCAGAAATTTGATTAAAACGAGAAAAGGTGCAAATTTGTGTATAAAGCCTGAGGAGAGTTCAAAATAAATTTGAACACTCATAACTCCTCAACGAATTGCAAAATGTGCTCAAACTTTCACTACTTTCGTTCTCTTATTGTTCCGAATTCAGAAAGATGTCTGGCCCCCATTCCCTTTTAAATATTGTGTTCTTAATTCGCACACCCATGCACCCTGGCACACCATAGCTGTTTTTGCTCAGAGATTATCCAACGAAATAAAGGTACATACAAAGCTTGCAACTCATATTCCTGAGACCTGTAGTTTTCAAATCGAAATAAAAAAGGTCTGACGGTGCTTAATTCATTTTGTATATTTTTAAAAAAGATCCATAAAAATAACTTTTCATGACCAAGAGGTCGATGAAACAGAGAACGACTATTGTTAGTATTAACAGTATGAATGATTTTGACTTATGGTGATATGATTACGAACATCGTTCGATTTCCTGATTTCCATATTTGAACACAGACTGAATGCTTTCAGACAAATGACGTTCAAGTCTATTGTCTGACTTGTCTGTTTTCAAAATGCAACTACAATAATTATAAATACTTTAAAATGCATCATCCTTTATTCCATAATATTTTTGTCATAATGTTTTAATCATCTATTTTGTTCAGATTTTGCTTCAATGCTATGGATATGAGGATTTTGAGGAGTTTGTAATGTTTTTAGAAGACAAAACACGACAAAAACGAACACAAAACACACACACACACATATACACACACACTCACACACATACATACACACATACACACATACACACAAAAACACACAAGCACACGCACACATACGTACGCACACACTTATACGCACACACATGCACGTAATAATCCATATTTTATTGTTCGAAATAGAAATCAGAAATAGAAATCCTCCGAAAATTCATTTTGCCTAATTGATCGTGGCCCCGGCAGCCACTGAGCAGCGCCAGATCGACGTTGCTTTATCCCTTATATCGTTGAACGCAAACGGTAGCAGACAACTCCCATCTTTTAACGTCTTTGGTCTGACGCGACCGGGGTTTGAACGGGCTTGAACTCCCGACCTCCCGGTTGTGAGGCGTACGATCTACCAATGAGCCAACACACGGTTCATACACATACACATACACATACAAATAACACACATACACATACACATACACATACACAATACAATAACATACCCACGCACACACACACACGCACACACACACACACACACACACACACACACACACACACACACACACACACACACACACACACACACACACACACACACACACACACACACACACATAATGACATAACTCGAGTATACTGTACCCAATAAAAAACACCCTTAAACCACTACTGCAGTGAGTTTACAAGGACGGTTTTCTGTTTCGAATTTTACCGGGACAGTAGGAAAAAAATGTATCACATGTATGCTATGGAAAGAGAAGAGTATCTTGACGAAAGATGAACGTGGAAGTCTCCCTTTTGAACCTCAGTCAAGTGTATCTTAAAATGCAACACGTGGGGCTAAGCAGATATATTCTTGTTCTTTGCCCATCCCGCGGGAACCCATTATCATCGAGAGATGTGACGGCGCATGTTTTTTATTTGAAAGGTGAGTAAAAAAGGGGGTCATCTGGGATCCCGCCAAAAGTGGGCGATGGAACATCAAATTAGCGTTTTATTTCCTCCGTGCTTTAACGCATTTAACCCATCCTCCACCAGATATATGATACTCTTATGCATCCGCTCATTCTTAAGCCACTTCCTCGCGATAGCTGCTGAGATTTCTCGGACTGGTTTGAACGTCTGTCACAAGTAGAGATTGATCTTTAACCCTTTTGTGAGGTAATGTTGCATCTGTACATGATCGTACAATTAAAATGAATAATCGTAATAATTATGCTGACATTTGCCTTTGTACAAGAGACACTAAGATAGCTAGTGTACTTAGGAAACATCTATAAAAAAAATTACCATTTTCAATACCGCAATAAGGAAAGCAAAATTCAAATATGTATATGAAGAACAATCGTCATTATTATCCCCTCAGAATAAATTCAGCGTGTAAATTGAAAAAAAAAATATGTAAATGAATGCTTTGTAATATGTATTACCTTTTGTTTATTTGATGGAAATAAAGTCTGATTGAACTTGAACTTGAAAGAGTTAAATATGTCTAAAAAGTAACACAGTCGTATCGCCTTTTTTGTCAGTATTTTACAACTATACATTGGGACACTTCAAGTCCACTTCACCACATTTTAACGAACACGTCACAGACAATGGACGTGAATACACGATTACACGCCCACTGTTTATGTGCGATTCGACCAAAGAAAATATGTTTTCTAAATTCAAAAGATAACAATTATAGTCTGAAAATGAGACAAATATTTATAAATGATGCATTGATTGGTGATTACAATCACGAGGTGCGTACACTGCAAGGAGAAACGGTCAATAAAAACAAATTAGCATTATTACAACGAGCATTATACCAAACGAGTTCATTTACTTCGCATTTTCAGATACATCCGCGCCCCTTTTCACTGTTTTAGTCAAAAAGGGTGCCATTACATTTTTCATTGAGTGTGTGCCTTTGAAGGATAATGGCGGGGGAGCACATGCGCTGATGTTTTGCCTCGTCTATCTGTCTGTCTGTTTGTTGGTGTGTATGTATTGTTTGATCCTTTCCTTTGATTATATCGTCTACGATCTTATGTTGTGGTGTGTTGTATTTTAATAACTCGGTTATTTCACAGCTTTTTCACACACACACACACACACACACACACACACACACACACACACACACACACACACACACACACACACACACACACACACACACACATATATATATATATATATATAATTATGTATTACATAAATATATACATACATATTACATAAATGTTACATAAATATATACATATATTTCATAAATATATGCATATATATTACATAAATATATACATATACATGTATATTACATAATTATATATACAGTAAATATATATTACATAAATATATGTATTCTATATACATAAATATCCTAATTCATTTTCAATACGAAGTCGTTGCCGTAGAAACCATACTCCACTAGATGACTACTAAAGTATTCATTGATCACGACTAAACGACGACAAGCGGCAATCAAGTGGGTCCATAAAGCCAGCCGCTCCGTTTGCCCACCAAACATCAAGTTTGCAACATGAACGTCGTCACCTGGCCGTTTTCCCATCATCGATGTCAACGAACGGGACTAAAGGAGCGTGGAGTGCAAGAGTTATGCCACTTTCATGGCCTCCTCGTGCGTGGAGTCGCGTGCCGGTGTAAATTTGAAGTACTGTTTGCTTAAGTTTAACTTATGCTCCCGATAGAGGATACAATGATAAATGGCGCAACATGCATTGTATGCTGGGGAAATGTAGGGAAAATAAATGTAGATAAAATTGCACCCTGCATGAGGCGAGCAGCAGAAAAATGCCAAGAAACTATGAATGCTAAGATAAATATCCAATCATTGTAGCCAAAAATGTCCTTGTTACAGTATGTAACGTATATATTAAAGAACATTGACTGATGATTGGGAGAAGTCGAAAATTCCTCAAGAACCAAACAAGCTGAAACTTATACTGATATATACACTGGCCATAGTTCAGACTACAAATATTTGAATGTGTTTCCATGAGGAGAAACAAGCATACGAAAACCAGCCTAGAATTGATAGAATTGATGTATAACTTTGATAAAGATTGAATCAATGCAAAGCTACACAAAGACAAATTGTTTATTCATACGAAGTATTACTTAAACTATTTTGTTTATTTTTCTTTTACAAACGTAAGACAGTATTTATTTATCAATCATCTGTCTATCTATCTATCTATCCATCTATCTATCTATCTATTATCTATCTATCCATTTATCTATCCATTTATCTATCCATCTATCTATTTATCTATCTATAGGAACGCCTTGATGGTTTAGTTTAAAACCCAAGTCTTGACAATTGACGGGTTAAATCCTACCAGACTATTTGATTTCATTTTATTTCATTTCATTTCATTTTATCCATTTAGTAACAGCTTGATGGTTGAGTTTAAATCTTGCCTGCTGAATTGGTGAATCCTACCGAGTTTTTTTTGGGGGGGGGGGGGGAGGGGTCATTTTCATGTCATTTCGTTTTATTTCATTTCTATTTCATATTCATTTCATTTCATTTCGTTTTTTAAATTCATTTTATTTCTATTTCATTCACTTTATTTCGCGTTATTTCATTTCATTTTACTTTATTTTATTTCAATTTATTATTTCATTTTATTTTGTTTTATCTTATTACATGGTATCACATTTCATCGCCACTTCATATTGCTTTATTTATTTTATTTGACTTTATATTACTTTTCTTTACTTCATTTTACTTTAGCTTACTTGATTTTTACGAAATTTAACTATACTTTATTTTATTTTATTTCATTTTATTTTAATTTATTTCATCTTTAGAGTATGACAAACTGAAATAATCCATATACTTGGCACACGCAACAACAATACCAGTGACTACAACATACTCCCTACACATGAAATATAAAGAGGCTGAAGTAATTTCCTTAAAAGTCATAACCACCAAATTGGAATAAGGTAAACTTTGTGACTATTGTTCAATAACCATCATTTATTGTTGTTCTTATTTCGGGAAGATGGGTAGGTTCAGTTAAGTTATTTGTCAAGCGTGAAAGACACCTCCCCCCCCCCCACCAAAAAAAGAGGGATTGTATCGGTTCTACATGTACCTACATGGTATTTATGTGCCATTGCGTTTTGTTCAAAAGTGTAGTTAAGCATGACTTTTCTTCTAAAGAACCATTAGCAAAGATATACCTTTGTGCCAGACTTTGAATCATTCTAACAAAAATGTTTTTTACTCACCAATACTGTCTTTCACGGCTACCTCACTTTATTAACTCATTGTTATCTAATTTCCCGAATTGATAATCCCATGTACAGATCAAAAGTCATTGTCCCACCACCATGCATGTCGGGTATCTTTCTTTCGGTTTAGTCGCGACTGTTCATTTCGTTTCACAAAATCGCTCAGACTTTAGAGAGGTAAACCTCAATAGTTCCAATGTGCCCCAGGTATATATCATAAAAGGAGGGCGGGGAGATAAAACTGAAACAATTTCTGTTGTTTGATTGTTAGATCAAACGTATCCGATCTAAATAGGAGATTTTTTTTCAGTCGCCTTTGTCGGCGAAACCCGACGTCTGAATCCCTCTTTATTGATCAGTCATTCGTGTCACCGTGTATGACTTTCACTTAGCCGTCAAACAAACCATGTAGCAACATGAATAATAGTCCTAATTGCGCTATTCATGTTGGGGAAACAGGGGGGGGGGGCAAAGGATACAGCGTGGTGTCTAAAAGCGCCCTGGCTACTAGGCAATTGGAAAATGTGGGATGTGCTTCCCCCGGTTGAGGGGGGGGGGGGGCACTGTCATTACAAGGTGGACACCATGTTCGTGCATGACCTTTCATACTGGACCCTAAACAAGAAATTATCATTTGATGTAAGAAAATCCTAAAGAAGTTTTCAAATCTGAAAAGATACCTTTTTCAGTAACGGCTTCTGTTAAAAGTATACCGTTTTCCCCTCATTTTTACGATTGTGATACCCCATTCACTGTACGCGCGTACATCGCCCGTCCGGGAAAAAAACCCCTTTTTACGCGTTTTTGTGCATGAGCATGGTGTCTACCTTGTAATGACAGTCCCCCCCCCCCAACCCGATGAGCTTACATCAACGTCAAGAGTCTTAGTTTTGAAATACCATTTATTCTGTTCAATTTGCTTATTTTAATGTCGAGATATATTTAGTATATTTTGATAAACAATTGCGCCACTTTTACTGCAGTCAATGATAGCATCAGGCCCTTTTCCCTAGTAGAAATGTATGTTCCACTTTTACTACAGTTAATGGCAGCATAAAGCCCTCTTTCCTCAGGTGTGTTAGTAAAAGTGGCATAATTGTGATTGCACCCTTTCCTTGTTAACAACATGTCTCGAGATTAAAACAAACAAAAAGAACAGAATAAACGACATTTGAAAGCTATTTGACTATGCCCTTGACGTTGATATAAGCATCATGTCACAATAGCATTTCTAATTGCCAAAGAGGGTGCTTTTTAATAGCATCTTTTTTTCTGAGATACGCTGTAGAAGCACGGAATCCCTACGAACAGACAGTCGAGGTTTGTCAAAAATGATACTACAACATTCGGAAAACTCCGTGTCAAATTCTCCCTGGTCATTTATTTTCCGGGAAAAATTGTCTTGGTTTCACCTGGTAATTCCGGTCCTGTTTTACCTACAATTCTGACAAAAGTAAACCAGGAACTAAGATCCGTTTAAAATTAACACAAATTCGTTTTATACACCGGCTGACTGCTGACCGACCGGCCCCCCTGGTCAGCCGTTATTTTGCATGAATTTACGTAATTTTACCCCAGATCCTGATCATTTTTACCGGAATGATATGTAGAAAGCGATTGGAATCACCACATGCCTAGTAAATTAATTCAATTTTACACGGAAAATAAATGACCAGGAAAATTTGACAGGGAGTTTTCTCAGTGTTCAGAAGAGACGACCGATAAAGTAGTGTGCCTGAGACTTACGCTCCCGGTTCTTGAAAATATTTCGTCATAAAAACAAGAAATCACATATTTTAACCAAACCATCGCTAACATGAATCAATTTCGTCTTACTATTAACCTAAAGTCGTTTTTTGAAAGCAAGAAACACTGATTGATACACAGAACATATGACTAAAAATAGAAGCATTATTTCATGATGATTACATCCAGACTTCAAACATCATCATTTTAATGCGACCATCATCATCATTGCAGTTTCATTATTTCCTTATTACTATTACCAATACTAGCTGAAGAGGAAGAAGAAAAGGAAGGAGTAGTAGTGGAAGTAGTAGTTGTATTATTGTTATCATCATCATCATCATTATCATCATTGTAATCATCATCATCATCATCATTATTGTTATCATCATTATTATCATTATCATCATCATGATCATCATCATCATCATCATCATTATCATCATCAGTAGTAGAAGTAGTAACATCCTCATCACATGCAAACAGTCGGGACGTAGGCCTATCTCTTTTACAACTGTGAGTTCTTATAATAAACTCATCGATAAAGATGTAGAAAAATTGGTGCGCTGTAATTAAATTTCGCAATTCGATGAATTCTTAGCATCCAATCAAAGCTCGATCCAACAACTAAGTCGCCTGGGAGTTTACAATATTAGACTAGCTACGAGTCATTTGTATATATATATATATACAGAAAAAAAAATCTCAAAATGATTATGGTAGTTATAAATTGTGAGCTCCGTGAATTGGCAGTGAACGGTTGGCTGGTAGGAAATAGTGCTCCGACATTCTCTCGCGGTGTATACCCTTCTAGGCGATTGGACGCGACTCACTGGAGTGTTCCAAAACGGAATTATCCCCAGGAAATATTAAAAATAGTGTCTATTCCACGAAGCTTTTTGAGAACAAAAGACGCAGTGAGGCGATCCCTTGATATCTATCTAACTTAATCCACTCCAGTGAAATTGCTTTTGTATGAAAGTCTCATCCTTGGCGACTGAAAAGGGGAGAAAAAAAAATTGCGCGCCATACTTGAATGCGCGCGAAACCACGGACCCAAATGCGACTAATGGAGATTTCAATTAATGTACGTGTGCACGGCCGCATATTGTGAACGCGACTTTGGGTTGGCAATTTGATTCGTCTAAATGAGCGGAAATGTTCTTTATTGGCTGCCTTGTGGAGGTTTTGAAGCTTACCCTTTTTTTTACCCCTACCCAGCCTGAGTCACATGACTCGAGAATAAAATATGTAAATTGATTCTTGATAAATATGGACTTGCAGGTAGAAAATACACTCAGGGGGGCTTGTCAACGTTAGACCAAACACGACATCACTGATTAGCTAAGCCTACTCAAATCCATAAAAATACTGGGCCGGTAATGCGGCGTAATCACGCAGGTACATACACACAAATTAAAACTAACGCTCCTTAACTATCTTAGCCCCGTCTGAGTGCATTTGCAAACATGTTTTAATTTCCTGCCAAACCCCCGTATCCACATAAACCCCCGGGTGAACGTGCTTTTGTTAGTCCGGCGTCGCCGTGCACGATTATTAATCAAATACGGATATTTAGTGGCTCATCTTTCAATTCATCAATTACAGAAAATATGGAATAATGGAAAGGGGTATCACACGCGTTGCCAGAGAGGCCATACCCTCGCGCAGACTGTATGAAACCGTGACCTAATGCTTTGCAGTTTGTGACTTTATACGATAACATGCCTTTCCCTCCAAACCACGCGGCGAGGCTCCGCCGGTTGTTGATGCTCGCCAGGTTGACATCAACTCGCGATGAAATTTTTTCGTCCCTGTCATTCGATATGTATTTGTAATTTATATTAATAAATTCCTATTTGTGTAAGTACTGGGATCATACTTGTAAGATTAAAAAGCACCCGTTTCACCTCGGGCTATGAATTCTATGCAACACCAAATATTAGGTCTCATTATTTGGTCTCACCATGTCATAAATAAGCAAAACGAATTCGTTGAGCTGGAAACTGGAAATAACCAAATATACCTCGATTTCATGTAAATGCATCCACGAGTATATATACATCGTGATACCCCATTATTGTACGGATATCAACCAGTAATGACTGGGGATTATAGCAATTTATAGATCTCATACGTGGCTATATTTCTTCTTTCCCTTTTACAATTATGACGTAAATATACCTAAACTGGAATTTATAAATTGGTGCATTACGAAAGGTGAAATAGACATTACAGAAACACAAGTTGGATTGCTTGGAGTAATTATTATTGATTGATTGATTGATTAATACAGAATATGTTTATATCTACTTTTGATACCACGTTATGATTATGACTCCTTTTTATTTTCCGTTTTCCTCTTATTTTTATGTAAACATTGTGGAAGCTTCATTAAAAAAAGAAAATGTCAAATTTGGCTATCTGACATATCTGACGGTGTTTGAAAATTAAAAAGAATTTTTAAAAAAGGTCAAACTTGGCTATATCTGACATATCTGACAGTGTTTAAACACTCTAGAACACAAAACTTAAGAAAGTAATATATAATGCTGTCACTCGTAAAATATGTACAGGTAAAAAAATCAGCACATGAATTATTGTCTGCTGACATAAAAGCGGCAACACAGCAGTCTATGGGGAAAACTGCAATTGTCGCTCAACGATTTTCACCTTTTAAAAACACAAAATGATCATTTTGTACTGCAATTTTTTTCAGGGCTTCGTCTTTAGACCATATCAGAGACACTGGTAGCATGGGGAATCGTGTAGCTCAGATTATATTAAAACTGGAAACGTTGTTATTTGATGCCTTTCACCGAATTATAATGCTTGTATGTATTGAAGAGAAAGCTAAAAACTGTGGACATTTGGTCCGACTTTATAATTTCTGGAGTTATCAGTTTACACAAACTATTGATCAATTCAAAGCTATTCCCTTAAAACTCACTACTTCATGTTGGACAACGGATCTATTTAAGTTGTTGATGGTCAAACTGTCTCCCTTTTCTGTTCTTTTTTTCCCAGAGCGCATGCATAGGGATAATATCTATATCGTGATATGCTCTATATAAAAACAGTTCATTATTATTATTATTATGACACACATCTTGACTGTAAAAAAGCATGTCCAGCAATTAAACATTGATGTTAAAAAAGTGATAGCAAAGATGTGTTTAGAAAATGTGCATGTATGTTTAGGTTATATATTCATACTTATTGCTTAGAAATTAGACACCGATGTTTAGTGATTTGACACACAACGTTAAGTCCTCTGAACATGTTTAGATAGAATATGTTTAGAAAAGTGTTTATATATTTAAAAGTACCATTTAAAAATGTTCCCACATTAAAGTGTGCGGTACATGCTAATCCTCCGTGCTACAAGTGTCTCTGATATATAAAGCTATTTGAAAAACGATAATTTAGTGCTTGGAAAAGGGAAAATCTATGAGTACCCGGTTATGCCATGCCATTTCCCCCATATCGTTGCAGGATGCTTAATTCACACATACATCTTGCTACTATAGCAGCAGAACTCAGATATCAAAGTTCGACAATTTTTGTAAATGAAGGTCCGCAATGTTACTCAATGTCTTTAATATTATTTTGGGCCTAAGGTACACTTCATCGATATTGTTTTCACTTGTATTGTTTTAATATTCTTTGTATTTTCCTTTCCACATGATATTAGACGATTTTTAAGCGCTCTGAACAGAAGCTTTCGTTATATTGCAGTTACGATTAGTGAGATGTCCATGAAATTATATGGTGATTATTTAGTTAAATTTAGACAACAACACTGGACATTTCCGCCACTCTAAAATATCAAGAATTTTTCCTTTGATACCATATCTCACTTTCATCCAAATAATATTTCTGAAACGTTGTTGGTATTATAATACCAACAACGTTTCAGTAATGTCATGCGTAAAATCCCACCAAAAATGGAAACGTGGGCTTCGCGCATGAGAAATAATCACTTAAAGAAACATTAAAATTTGAATTTAAATTTTAAATTAGATATTATCTTTTTCACAGTTCGACTAGCGCTTTAAGACTGACTATGCATAAAAAACTCATTCACGTATGATTATTAATCACTAAATGAAACATTAATAAAACTTTTGAATTGAAATGTTAAGCTATACATATCACTTTGTTCTAAGTTGAACGAGTGTTTTAAGATGAACTCGACGACCGAAGCACACCATGCTCTTTTTTTTTTTTTTTAATCTAGAAGCGTGTTTGATTATCATGCGTTTACGTACGGTGATGCATCATTTGAGAATTGATAAACAGACAAGATTAAAATTTCTGCCACGCGACGCTCGCAAAATGCGCGCGCATCGTTCGCGAGCGAGTAGCCGTGGACTCTACTCAATCTTGAAGTTGTACAGTAGACCCACGCTACATTTAGGTGTTTCCCCTGCATGGAAGTAAAAATATACACGTACTAGCAGTAGCAAGTCTGTGTAAGTGGTGAAACTGCATACGATGTCAATGTGCATGACAATATTTATCATCCGTGAAGCATAAATGTTGATTTTGAAGAATAATAATGGGTATGCGTGCGTCACTACGATGTATCATATATACCTATTTTTTTTTCAATGTTTGCGTCTTTGAACATCACACAAAACACATGCAAATCTGTCTTTGTAAAATGTTCACAGAGCTAATTTCAAGACGATGCCAAAATCTTCGTTGAATTCTTTTTCGAAACGGGGTCGCCGCGATGCGCGGGGCCAGAGTGTACCCATAAATAAATTAGTCGAATGCGTAGAATATACAAAATGTCAATAGTAATAGAATGTTTAAATAAACAAAATACGCGTCAGGCAATAAAACATCTAAACTCTGGAATTTATAACGGATTTGGAATGATTTTAAAAGACGTCTTTGTTTGAGGATGTCCTATCATGATGTATTTTCAAAACATTTTGATATATACACGGAAACGGTGAAAAACTAAACTTTTCCTTATTTTTGTGGGACTAAACGTACACGTTTCTTCTTCGGAAAGAAATGCAAACGTTCTTGTGTATAAGCCTAAAAGAGAAAATAGAAAAGAGGGGAAGAAAGAGAAAGAGTGAAGGAAAGAAAGAAAGAAAGGAAGATAGAAAGAAACACAGACAGACAAATAGAAAGAAAAACAAACAAACAAACAAACCAAGAGAGGAAGAAAGAAACAAAGAAAGGAAAGAAGGAAGGAGGGAAGGAATTTAAGGAAGGAAACATGGTAAATATTGATTAGTGCCTTTTGACTCTTTTAATCCACTGGTATTTCTGAGTTGATATAGTATACATTTCCAAACGTATCCTTTTATACCTAGTTTGCTTTAGGAAGGTATAGGCCCTACTAAACATACGTCCTTGCCTTTAAACTTCAATCTGATCCGATACCATGTTTGACTATTCGGATATTTACAGAGGGTAACCTCGAAATTGACCCCAATGCGCAGACATAAATAAACTGCCGGCAGATATGTGAGGGAACGGGGTTAGAGGTCAAAGTGAGTGTCATCGAGAAAGAAAAAAGGAGCCCTTCTGCGCAACTTACTGCACATCTTAGTTGCAAAGAACGGTGTGATGTATATGTACAGTGCGTTTCAAAATATTAAACAGGCAGTCTTGCTGCAACATCACAACGACAGCTAAAAAAACAAACAAACAGAGAAATGTTTTTTCAAAGGTGATTTAAAGGTACATTTAGGAAATGTTAAGTACATTTATGCGATATGCACAATGAAATTCTTTTCATCAAAGGAAGGTCAAAGAACGACAGTACGAAATTATAAACATATAACCAGCAACTTTTAGTTGAATTAGTTAAGCTTTTGGGGACATGCATATTATTTTCTCTCTGAACACAAACTCATGAGATGGAATAATAGTTACAGCTTTGTATGATAATTATACCTTTTAACAAGTTGTCACGGAAACTTCATGTTACTTGAATTTTCTGAGATGAAAGGATTAAAAAATCATTTCGCGATACATCATAATATTCAGCAACCATTTTTTTTTGGGGGGGGGGGCAAGGGAGAAAGAAACTTGAATTCTGTATCTTTAAATGACTAATTTTATTAATTGTTGCATATACTGATATAAATTCATCTTGCAGTAGCAAATTTAAAAGAGCAAAATAGCTGCCCCCACCCACAGTCGGTGATAAAGTTATGGAAATGGTAGATAAACTTCTCATTTGCTTATAGGGGAAGGCATCCCGTTTGTATATCTGTTTTTGCTCTTCAAACGTTTTGCACCATGAGCGCCGCGCGAAGTGTCCACCTTTGATACGAAGTATATTGACTACACGAACATTTTAGCACTACCAAGTCTCTGTCATCCTGAGTCACTTCACTCTCTTAAAGGGGAAGTCCACCCTGGCGTCAATTTGATTTTAATAAAAGCAGAAAAATGAGAGAAACCTATTAATGACGGTTTGGCGAAAACCCACAAAAGATTAACAGAGTTGTGACGTTTCAAAGTTTAAAATTTGTGACGTCACATGCGAACAGCTCCCCACTTGTCATGAAATACAAAATTCCATGAAGTACCATTTTTTTCAGAAAACTGAAAATAATTTTACCAGTTCATTCAATATATAATGCAGAAACATACATGTTTCTATGAAAAAAAAACATTCAATTATTATGAACCATTTAAACAGTGGCAATTAATGGACATATGGGGAGCTGTTCGCATGTGACGTCACAAAATTAAAACTTTGAACTTCACATCTCTGTTACTCTTTGGTGGATTTTCGTCAAACTTTTATTAATATGTTTCTCTCATTTTTCTGCTTTTATTAAAACCAACTTGATGTCAGGGTGGACTTTCTCTTCTCCTCACAGCCAAGCACGCTATTCTGAGCACAATGCTTTTTTTTTAAGTATAGGCCTATATCATTATAAACGAGAAAGTATAGATAGGAGATGTGGAGAACTGTCGCCCCTTCGAAATAAATGTTATCGTATTTTGTTTAATCTAAAAAATAGGTATGTTGTATTGTTTAACTGTTTGCTTGTCTCTTTTTTATTTTTAACTTTTATGGGACAACAGTTTTCGTGTGTCTTTCATGTTTTCAGTAGTTCGCCGGCATACACAAATCTTGAAACCTGCTATATTTTCAATATTTGAAACACTCAATGATCGTTTGAGGTACTTTTTCAGAGCTTCATATCTAGACCAATAGACCTTCTCAAAGACACTTAAAGCATGGATGATTATATATCTCAGATGTTTTCCATGATATTCTGAAACTGGAAACATTGTGTAATGGTGCCTTGAAGTGTCGAGAGTAAAGGAACGAATGTTTTAGTAAAAAAGTAGCAAATTATGCACATTTTATTTCGATGAGATTTAGCTCGTAAGATCTCTAAAACCCGTTTACTGAAACCTTTTCAGTGTGTTTATTTTTCCGCAGGTCCGTGCAGTCAATTAATTTTAGCAATTCGAGGTCTCGTGGTGGATGGTTTAAGTACATTTAACTCGTTGAAGACGTTTTGATTTTAGTGTAACACGCATTTGCCATAGAGCTAGAACCGAGATATCTTGTGACTAGTCTTCAACTGGTTCAACCAGTCTTCATTACTGGTTAAGCGATGACTTACATATCAGTATATAGGACTATAGTTTTATTGATTACGAAGAGAAGTATGCAGCCAAGATTTGTCGTGACATTTTTATAAAGTGATTATAAAGTTACAGTATCATAAGAAGATCTTTCCGCTGGGAATAAGTAACTTCAATTAACGTTTGCTCACATATTGAATAATCAGACTATATCACATTATATATCATGACAAACGCATTTAACATGATCAAGTGTAACAATAGAAATTAACATTTACTTATCCGTCTGTTCAAGCTCTGATAAAGCTACAGCCCTCTGCATGTACATAATTCAAGTTATTATATTTGTATCATTGTAATTTTACAATAACAAATTAATTTACTTTGTATCATGTCAAATGTCTTCTGAATTATATTTGTGTAAATTGACTTCTTATTATGTTATTGATTCGATATTGCACGAACTTTATGTTATTGTACAAAATTGAACTTGTTATCTATGTTATTATGATAAAAACATAAATGTGAAATTCAGAAAATAAAACCTTTTTCAAACAAACAATAGAACAAGACGACGATATCTTTAAAGGTTCGTCGTCTGTGCATGATTCCACCACTTTTTCAAACAAATCGATATGTACAAGTGTGAAAATACAGACCATAATGGTTCATGAATTATGCATTGAGAGCAATTCGGGCGTGTACAGACTGTATTGGAAAACATTGTAATATTTCATGATGTGCCCAGGAAAAGGCCTTAGCATTATATACTTAGTACAGTCTTTAACGGCCTTTGTCCATGCGCACGACGATTTCATCACGAAACCGAAGCCCATATTCGCATGGGAACTTTTCGTTGTATATTTTAATATTTCGAGTCAAAAGGTTGTGCTATTTCATCCTGCCTCGAAATGGTACCTTTAAATCGTAGCTGAAAGAGTCATCATACAAAAATAATAAAAATGATGATGATGATGATGATAATAATAATAATAATAATAATAATAATAACAGTAATAATAATAACAATAAGAATTTTATATAATTCCTATAGCATGCATATTTAATTATACAGGTATGTCATTATACAGTTTAAAAGATGGGGGATCTACTTACAGCACGCTCTCCCCCCCTCCCCACTTCACAAAATGATTGCTATTTAAAAGAAATGTTTGGGATGGTATTTTCAGTTGGACACTCTTTTTTTTTGGGGGGGGGGTCGTTATTTCATCCACGTTGGATGATTTTATAAGGCCAAGCACTGTCCTGTAAAAGCCACCTTTAACTCTGCTCAATGGGGTTGCTAGACATGCATACCACAACAGACGTTGCAATCTTAAAGACACTATAACATTGCGGAAGCCCCATTAAAAAAAACTGTCAAATGGCTGACATATCTGACAGTATTGGAATTGACAAATAAACACCCTATAGAACACGAAATTTTTGACAGTTATGCTGTCTTTCGTAAAATATGTATAGATAAAAATTGACACATGAATTATTGTAAGCTGATAAAAATTCAGGAACATCGCAGTCTGCTTGGGGGTGGGGGACTGGAATGGTCGCTCAATGATTTTCACTTCTTTAAAGCACATAATGATCGTTTTGAACTGCATTTTTTCAGGGCTTCATTTTTAGACCGTATCAGAGACACTGGTAGTATAGGACATCACGTAGCTCAGATTTTTCAAACTGGAAACATTCTTATGCGATGCCTTTAAATCACAAAGACGACATTAAACGAGAAAGACTGAAATGGAATGAAAGATGATGTACTACATATTATACTTCTCGATTTTAAAAGAACCGGAGATACTCGTCCCTCGTTACTCATTCTCTTTAAAAAAAAAATGACGTTACCTCGCGCTTTATACATCACGTGACCATATTTTCGCGCCATATATTTATCGATTTTTCAGGTGTCCCAAATTCGTTTGAAGTATTGACGGTGCTCTTCCCATATTCAGATGATATGAATCATGCATCAATATCAACGATCGCTGGAATATACGTTCCCTATTTTTTTTTCAGTTCACGATCAAGATCGAGAGCAAAAAAAAAAAAGTGCAGAGCGTCCTCGAGTTGGTCACTGATGTGGTGTCACGGCGTGTCATCCGAAAGGTCAGAGGTCAGACCCGACGAAGCGCGTAATGTGTGTATATGCCCTTGGCCAGAATAATAAATATTGCACTAATGAATAAATGGAGGAGAACATGATGAACAATTCGGGGAAGTGTATAACGACATAATGGAACCTTAAACACGCGTGGTATACAGTGCTAGCCTGTACACTTGGCGCTTGGTCTCTTGCGAGGTAATTGTAGGCCTATGTAGTTGTCACGCAAGCTTGATGTATATACCTTTTCTCTTTCCTCCTTTCGTTTCAATCCTCTGTAATCCAGCACTGAGCGGCGTTGTTGATTTGTAGCCGGAGAAGAAGAAAGTAGGTAGATAGATAGATGGATAGATGGATAGATGGATGGATAGATAGATAGACAGATAAATAGATAGATAGATAGATAGATAGATAGATAGACAAACAGACAGATAGATAGATAGATAGATAGATAGATAGATAGATAGATAGATAGATAGATAGATTGGTGGATAGATAGAGCTATACTACCAAACTTACGTAAATATTCTCTTTTACGTACTTTCACGCTAAACATGCTAAAATGAGCATTCAATTAGAATCGAACAATCTTTGGTAATCATGTGGTACACTATGCAACTTTGATATCTGCTGCAACGTAATTGTGCTTCATTGGAAAAATAAACTGAAATCCAAAAGTTCGAAAGTTATGATCCTACTGCAGGCAAGATATGTATGGATTAATATACTACACATGTGAAGTAAGAAACCTGTTTTTTTTTCTGACATGTGAGAAAAGAATTTAACGCAATTCTATACCAGAAAAGCCTGCAGAATCATTTGTGCTCTGGCACACATGCACACAAATTACATGTAAGAGGAATTTAGATTTTTGATGAAAAAAAATGAAGAAAAGTTAAAATTGTATATACAAACCCCATATAGGGAGTTCAGTTTCTACACTCACAACACAAAAAGATGGCTATTTCAAGAATCTTCCGAAATACGGATGAAATAAACTTTGAACGTTCATAACTCTTAAACTGATTAGTGAAATTTGCTAACTTCCGTCAATGTTTTATTGATCTGTTCTCTCTGAATGCAGACAAATGTCTGGTTAAGGTTTTTATTCCCCTATGAAATGAGCGCCGTTCAAAATTTGGGATTCATCTGTCCCACAATTTTGAAAATATAAACGATAAAGCAATCATACTTTGAAAGACCTATTTGATAAAATTGTGTGTGAAACGGTCGTACAAAATACCAAATGAATGTGATATTGAATCTGTAACGGTCCTTATTTTCACGAGGGCTTGTATGAATTGTATATGTTATATGAATGATCTTTGCTTATGTATTTGATGAGCTGAGCCTGAAGTGTACAGTCTAACAATCTAACAATCTAACAATAATAAATTGTATTTCAAAATGATTTAGTGCTTTAAAACATTGAAAATCTACAAGCACTCAAGTTGGCCGGATTCGCCTACCCATTTCCTCCCATAGGATTACTGTGTGTAAATTTAGGCTATTTTATCCTCCACCGAAGTGGAAATTGTTTATTCATGCATATCTTGCCAGTGGCAGCATAACTTCCAAACTTTTGTATTCTAGGGTTTTTATTTGTTCATTTAAACACTACTATGTAGCTCAGATATCAAAGTTTGACCCTTTTTTAAATTGAAGCTCCACAATGTTAGCCTGTTACTTTAAGAGCAGTAACAATGGCATTGGTTAACATTGTGTAATAAGCCCCATTTAAAAGAAAGCTGTCAAACATTGACCTACACGTACATTATAGTGTTTAATGGGCCAATCAACACATGAATTAATGTCCCGGGGACAAGAATTCTATAACACAGCAGTCTATGGGGGAAAACTGCAATGGTTGCTCATTGATTTTCCAATTTTTGAAAGCACTTTATGATCGTTTTGAACCAGCATTTTTTTTCAAAAACTTCATTTTTAGACCTTATCAGAGACACCAGTAGCATGGTGGATCAGTTGGCTTTATAGATTTGTTAAACTGGAAACGTTGCTACACGATGCCGTTAAACATTGTGTTTGCATTTGCAGCTATCAACTTCAAGGAGCCAGAACTGTGTATGACTACAACCCCGTACATAAAATGTATCCTCGGGTCTGTTTCATCAATGTCTCTCCTAAAAGTCTCTCCTAAATCTTTGATGAAATGGACCCCAGGCCTTTGTGAATTAAAAACATGTACTGCATAATGTACGGAAAATGGAAACCATTCAACACGTACTTCCATTCAGTGTTATGGAATAAGACGCTATTTCAATTATCTCATTACAGGATTAACGACGTGGTCACTGAAAATAATCTAGCCTAAGTAAACAATAATTGATTTAAGTTTTTATCATTTCAACTTGATTGCCATAATTTATGAAATTACATTGTTTTATTAAAAAGAAAGATTGTGAGATATTGAATATTATCAATTTTAACCAATGTTAACATATTTGTCATCATACAGTGTATTCTGTAAATACTATGAATTGTAATTCTCGCGCTCAGGTAATACTGGTAGTTCGTTCAAGCAATTAACCAATCAACTCGTAAATCTCGGTATTCTTGCTAATTTCGAACATAGACGAGAGTCATAATAATATGGACCGCCATCTCATTAAAATATTCCCAATATTCTTCTTTCCCCGTAACTTTAATTACATCCTATATAATCCATTCATTCACGAGTTTATTGCTTAACAGACAGCAATATTTGCGCATATGATAATCCCTTTACCCTACATCCTATATCCATTGTTTTCCTTCTTTTGTCCCGAAAATCGAGAGAAAGTATATTATGAAGAGAGAATAAAAAAAAAACCTGGCCACTGTTGAAAGTCATAATTTAGCCGCGGGGTATAGATTGAAGCCTCAACTCTTGTTTGTGCATTGTGGCCTTTGCTGTTTGCGGTGTTTGTTTTTGCCGACCCCGCCTTGCCGTGTCGGCGTTCGCACCATCTGGCTAGCTAGGCACAGGGCCGAGGCATCGGGGGTTGAACTTACGGTGGTGTGCGCCGGGCGGCCGCGGTGGTCAGCCAAACTACGTTCTTGTGGTTCGAGTTTGGTGTAGCTTGATCGGCTGCATATTTTTGTTGAATAAATTATAACTGGTTATAGTTATTGATTCCCGTGCTCTCACTATCAGTTTCGTGATTATTTCTTTCATTTGCTGAAGGATTTTTTTTTTCAATATGTTACTGACTTTTCACACAATGGAAATGTAATTACACGGTTTGGGCCGTATCTTTCGGAGAAATTCTGATCTTTTCTTATGCAAAGTGTATATCATTTTCGTTGAAACGAACTGGGAACGTGGATGTGGAAATTTTGTACTTGGGCTACAGATTGGTTTGCTTCCGAATAAAACCTCAACATGCATCAGTTGCTTTACCACAAAATGTATAGGCCTACTGAAAAAATAAAATTAATTCGTCATATTGCACGCTGGAAATACCAAGCTGCCTCTTTTCTGATTTAAAAGAAAACGAATGATAATACAATATTTACTCTTTCGATCGATTTTGTTTTCTTTAATCACGGTATTTTTGCAATGATGATTTCTGTGATTCTTAACAATAAAACGATACTTACTCTACTCGTTGATAGAGCACTGTACCAGATTCAGCATTGAAGTCAGATGGGGGTGGGGTGGGGGCGCTTGATCCTGCCCCCATGAAATTTGATCACGGTACAGACACATGACAGAGAGTCTTATATTTGATAAATTTTAAAAGTAAATGACATGATTGGGGGTAGTCCGCAACTTGGGCTGTAACTACTCTGGAATCAAGTAAACTATGCAAGGATCCTCCTGTGAAAATCTTACAACTTGTAGTCAAACGTTGACTCATTCTAAAATTACTAATGTCAATATCCCTCGTGGCAGGCAAACCTGCTGTGTGGTTCTCTATGGGTCCTATTTTTGTCGTGACCCGATAAAATTAAAATGCCAGTTTATGTTCATGCTTGATTTCTCCTTCAGTTAACAAATTAGAGACAAATCCTTCCAGCAGGGAGATCCACTCCAGCTGGTGTAAAGTTGGTATATAATAATTGAACTCAATTGGTTCTTCAGGCATTTTCAAGTGTTCCCAATCATGTCACTCACCTTTAATATTTGATCCCCCCCAAAGATTTATCTTATTTGTTTCTGACCCCCCCCCCCCAATGACTTGGCTCATTACGCCTCAGAGATTCAGTAGTTCAATTTCGATTCGACTGCCAAGAGTGGAGTGAAAGTCATGAATGCGCGAGAAGTACAAATGAAACTCGAGAGGGGCATGTCTTATGCCAAAATGAAAGGGCTTACGGAGCTGGTCAAAATATACTTGGTCTAGTTTGTATCAGCGCCTGCATTTTCCCTCTTATATTCCGCCTCCCAGTTTTTCTCGACATATTAAACAGATCACTACACTCTTCGACAAATGTTGAGTTTCGAGACCGGGAGTAGACGACATCGCAATCCCAGTTAACATAAACATGTGGATTTAGGGGTCTCTCTGTACCACCACGTAGACAGTCGGAAGGCCGCGGACGGTCTCCCCACCTCGCCTCTCTGATCTCCGCCGATGTGTTTTCCGACGGCTCTTGTTTGCTCGCGAGAGAAAACATTCCCGGCATCACGATCGATCCAGCATGCAGGAGAAGAAAACATTCCTTCAAGTCATGGCATAGTCAAAATCAAGAGATGTTTTTAAAGACGCGTCACCTATAGAGGAAGATAGACTTCATCAAATTATTGCACATCGATACATCTTATTGTGTTGTATGTATGTGATGCATGAAAACGTATAGTGATAGTTTATGGTAATTAGTACTTTAATTAAAGGTAAATGACATGATCGGGGGGGGGGGTAGTCCTGAACTTGGGGTTAAAACTGTTCTAGAATCAAGTAAACTATGCAGGGATTCTGCTGTGAAAATTTTGCAGTCAAACGTTGACTCATTCTAAAATAACTAATGTCAATATCCCTCGAGGCAAGCAAACCTGCTGTGTGGCTCTCTATGTGTCCTATTTTTATCGTACCCCGATAGAATTGATGTTCATGCTTGATTCTCCTTCAGTAAACAAATTAGAGACAAATACTTACAGCTGGGAGATCCACTCCTGCTAGTGTATAGTTGGTGTATATTTCAACTCATTTGGTTCTTGAGGTATTTTCAAGTTTTCCCAATCATGTCACTAACCTTTAAAGGGCATCGATATGATTGGGAGAAGTCAAAAATGCCCCAAGAACCAAAAAGGTTGAGAAACATATACCAATGTAATGTATACACCATATGGGATGTATCTCCTGGCTGGAAGGATTTGTCTTGAATTGTGTTACCTGTGGAGAAACAGGCGTTTATTTACTAGTATTGAATTGATTTGGTGCCCTGATATACGGTAGACATCAAGGGCGTAGGCTGGTTTGGGCACGGGGAGGTGCACAAACACATCTTGGGGAGGTGGAACTAAAGTGACATGGGGAGGTGCATATCTTAGGGAGGTGGAACTAAAGTTGAGTAAATTAGGCGTTGAAAGCAGAAAAAGTGGTGCAAATTTCGTTTTGCTTGCCAGGGGCGGAACTCCTATGGCTCTGCGGGGGGTGCACATGCACCCAGTGCACCCCCAGCCTACGCCCTTGGACATTGATTCCACACAAAGCTTCACAACAAATTTGCCTGTCACAATGAGTACTGATGGTAATTATTTAAAAAGTACTAAACATTTGACCATGAAATAAAGACAGCAGAGGCCTTAAACAGTGTATTCAATTCGAGAGTAGTTTTATCACAAAGTAGGCATTTCTTTCAATCCTGCTTTTTTTCCTTTAAGGCAAAAATGAATGCGATAGTAGAGTTAGTATCTGCCAGTAATGGCATAGCAAAATTAGAGATGTATTTAAAGATTTGTCACCTACAGCAAGATTATTGCAGGTTATACGTCATTGCATCTTATTTTTTTGTATTCGATACTTCAAGGCATTGTGATACAGTATACTCTGAAGCGAAACGATGATTAATTTAAGAACACATTTTAACCCATCATTTATCAAATTGATATAAGTGGAGATAAGCATATAATTCGAACATTGGTATACAGATGTTTTGAATTTTGTTGTTTATATCATTTTAATTTGTACATCTTGTTTATATTTTCAAAACGTTATCATTGAAAATGAGCTTTATTGATAACAACAGTATACATGTTTATACTGAGAGCATTATACAGACTGTAAAAAAGAGTAGGTAAAACTACATATATAATATAAAAACAATTAAAGTTTGTTTGTGTGTTGCTCTTTTTATGCTTTGTTTGTTGTTCTATTTGTTCAATAATTGCCATTTTTTTCGTCATAGTATAATGTGCATTCAGTGTGAAAAATAATGATTTATATTCTTAAATAGTAGAAGAAGAACTTTAAAGTAAGGGCACACAGAAAATAATGGTGATGATGATTATGATGGTGGTGGAAGTGATGATGATGATGATGATGATGATGATGATGATGGAACTCACATTTGTCGAAAGAGTGTAGTGATCTGCTTAAATGTCGAGAAAACTGGAGCGAATAAAGAGGAAAGGAGGCGCTGATACAAACTAGCACGCAAGTATATTTGACCAGCTCCGTAAGCCCTCTTATTTTGCGCATAATAACATGCCCTCTCGAGTTTCATTTGTACTGTCTCGCGCATCATGAACTTTCACATCCACTCTTGGCAGTCGAATCGAAATGCGAAGCTACTGAATCTCCGCTGGCGTGATAAGTCAAATCATTGGGGGGGGGGTTTCAGAAATTAAATAATAGATAATAATAATAATACATATAATAATAATAATAATAAAATAATAATAATAATAATAATAATATAATAATAATAATAATATAATCATAATAGATAAATAATTAAAAATAATAAATAATAATAATAATAATAATAATAGAATAATTAGATAATAATAATAAAGATATGATTTATATTGGCGCAAATCACTCTGCGCGAGTGCTCAGCCGCGCAGGCGTATACTATAGAAGTTCGGGGGAGGGAGTTGAAAAGCTGGGAAAAATGAAGTAATCACGTAAGATTTTTAGACTGCCGTTTGAATAAATCTGGGGGAATTGAACTGAGCAGATCTTTCGGGGTCAGAAATTTATCAAAGCTTTTCTGTCATGTGCTCTGTGTACCGATGATCAATATTCATGGGGGGGGGGGGGGATGGAGCACACGCCACCCGCCCACCCCCAACCACCACACCACACATCTGACGCCAAGAGTGCTCTATGCAACGAATGGTAAATACGTATTGTTTTAATGTCAAGAGACTCCACAGAAATCATCACTGACAAAAGATACCGTGATTAATGAAAACAAAATCGATCGGAAAATATGAACATGTGTATCGTCATGTGTTCTTTTTGAATCAAACGAGCTGCCAGCTTGCATCCAGCGTGCAACATATCGACGATAATCATTTCATTGCAATACACATTGCGGTAAAGCACTGCGATGGCATGTTAGGCTTTTATTCGCGATCAAACCAATCTGTTGACCCCCGCCCCGTACAAAACTTACACATCACATCCCCAGCACTGTTCAACGTAAATGCATACTACACTTTGCATATAAAAAAGATTAGTAATTTCTCCGAAAGATAAGGCCCAAACCGTGTAATTACATTTTCATTCGTGCGACAAAGTCACTAACATATTGAAAAAGATTCAAATGAAGCAATAATCATGCGAAAACTGACAGTGAGAGCAGAACTATTAACTACACCAGTTAACATTTTATTCAACAAAAAGTATGGCAGCCGATCGAGCTTACACCAAACTCGTAACACAAGAACGTAGTTTGGTACCACGCGCGGCCGCCGGCGCACACCACGTAAGTTCACCCGGTGCCTCGGCCCTATGCCTAGCTAGCCCAGATGGGGCAACGCCGACACGCAAGGCGGTCGATAAAACAAACACCAAACAGCAAAGGCCACAATGCACAAACAAGATTGAGGCCTTTCAATCTATACCCCGCGGTAAATTATGAACTTTCAACAGCTGGGCCTAGTTTTTTCTTCTCTCTCATATTATCCTTTCTCTCGATTTTCAGGGAACAAAAGAAGGAAAACAATGATATATAGGTATGTAGGTACAAGGATTATCATATGCGTAAAGTATTGCTGTCTGTTAAGCCAATAAACTTCGTGAATGAATGGGCAGGATATAGATGCAATTAAAGTTACGGAAGAATTCATATTCGGGAATATTTTAAATGAAGATGGTGGGCGTGTTATTATGACTCGTCTCATCACGAGTCTCCGTTCGTAAAATTAGGCAAGATCCGAAATTTAAGAAGTGATGGTTAATTAATCGAAGAAAAGAAAAAAAAAACAGTACCACGTGACGCGCGAGAATATATACAGCATATGTGTAACATTAGCTTAAAAATGAAAGTATTCAGCTATCGTATATCACTTTCTCTGAGAAATAATGTAATATCATAAATTATGAGCAATCAAGTTTGAATTACAAAAACTAAATGCAATTATTGTTTAGCTTAGCTGGATATTTTTGCAGGTGATCACGTCATTAATCTTGGTAAGTGAGGTAATTGAATAGCATCTTATTCGCGATAACGCTGAATGGACGTACGTGCTTGAATGGCTTTTACATATTACTGTATATTATGATACATGTTTTAATATCACAAAGGCCTGGGTGCCGTTTAATCAAAGACTTAGGAGAACTTTTAGGAGAGACATTAATAGACAGACCCGCTAGGATACATTTTATGTATAGTCGTACACAGTTCTGGATCTTGAAGTTGTCAGCTGCAAATGCGCAAACACAATGCTTAAAGGCTTGTGTTTGCAATATTCTCAATTAAAAAATTATAAGCCACCTGATTACATTGCTACTAGTTCTCTGATAGCTCTAAAAGGAAGTTTTGGACAAAAATGAAAGCCAAAATCATGAAAGTGCTTTCAAAATGAAAATTAATGAGCAGCCATTGAGTTATCACTATACAACACTTAGAAAAATAGATTGCAACTTTGCACCTTTAGCAATGTCACATGGAGCTCTTTACAGGTGCAACTTTACACCTTTCACACTGGCCGAGCATCTTTACAGGTACAACTTTACACTTCACACTGGATGCACTTTTAATTTTGCGCACGTTTAAAGCTCCTTAAGGTGGCAAAGTTTGCCACCCGTAATGTGCTTCAGTGTGACATTGGTCTGTACGTTATGATGTGAATAGTTGCAACTATATTTCTTCGTGTGTAGAATGCGTGTGTTATAGATATT
>JZLH01S0425638.1:46627-72265 GCA_001188425.1 Eucidaris tribuloides
TTGCAACACATGAGTGTAGAGGTCATAACAACACACCTGAGCGACACTGGGTTCATATCGCCCTCCGACAGTCACAGGTCATGGGGGAAATCACAGACTTCTAATCTGGTCTCTTAGAACGTCAGGATAGCTTGCAAATTTATGTGTGGCCTTTGTTAACATCGAGCGTAATTTCGTCGTAACCGACGGTTTGCTCATGCACGTGGGGAGTTTGTTGCACATTTTTACTTGCGATAATTAGATAAACTTCACAAGAAATGTGTTCGGTGTGATATTATCGCTTTGGCAGTGTCCAAAGCAATACTGCATATGTTAATCAATTTGGTCATTCGGCGATTGTGTCCAATGAAATTGATTTCATAGTCATGTTTTCAAAATGCAATTATTTTGTTTTTACTTATTTGGCATTGATTTGACCTTTAACAATAAGATTTAGTACTTGCAGAACAACATCATTTTAACATCATCTCCTTTCAAACCTGAGAACAGATGGTATTCTGAAAATGTCACTATATAGTACTGGAGAGAGTAGTTGAAAACAACAGAACACTTCGTTTTGGACAAATCTGCTACACAAATCCCCGCTGCTGACAAAGTACTAACACAGAAATCAATATGTGTAACTATGTTTATTGTTGACATACACACTGCAGCAACTGAGAGTACTCAGTCTGGACACTTCACCTGTTCAAACTGCCAATCCCTCAACTTTTTATTACATATGAAGTGAATTAATCCCATATTATAATGCAAATGTGATACTCTCACCTGGAAGCCAATGAAATGTGAAATTTTGATGAAAGATTTTCCATCATCAAGCAGTACTGTGTATTCTCTTTAAGTGTACGAACAATATTTCATTTACAAAAAAAATCATAATGCAAAACGAGTGCACAGTTCGTAAAAATTTTTACCAAAAAATTAGTTAAAACACACAAGTTTGTGACTGATTTTTGTTTTGAATTTGAAAAGAAAATGACAAGTTATAGATCCAGAGGAAGATTTGTTTTGTCACACTTGGTTCGTCTGCTCATTAGTGTAACATTCGACTCAATTCGAACCCGGCCACTCCACATTGTTAACAATTAAACGAAACCCGAGCAACGCCCAAGCACTCTGAAATGAACACGCTAATGGCTATTTTGAGAAGACGGGAGTGCTTGAAATGTGAACGGGCTCGGTTATAA
This sequence comes from Eucidaris tribuloides, assembly GCA_001188425.1. Taxonomy (NCBI): domain Eukaryota; kingdom Metazoa; phylum Echinodermata; class Echinoidea; order Cidaroida; family Cidaridae; genus Eucidaris; species Eucidaris tribuloides. The sequence goes on from JZLH01S0425638.1 coordinate 47,815, forward strand.
GAGTAGTGTCATATCCACTGAAATCCATATGATAATGGCGAGATACTGACGCTTTTCTCGTAATGTTACTCAATAATTTTCCGACTGAGATTTTATTACGCTGCGTTAAGTTGTAGAGGGCCCGGTAAGTATTTATGCCCCCTCATCTTCGGTGTAGTTTTCGGGGCCGCTCACCCCCTTTCGCGGCTTTGTCTTCCGTGTTGCGTTTGTGAAAGTGCACCGAACTTCGACGAGGAGTTGGTTGCATTTAAAAATCGTTGATTGTCAGTTATTGTCAGGCGATACAAACGCGAGTTTTCGCGCCATTACCGTCAACATTATCGAGTGTTTAAATGTACGGGTTGATTCATTAGTAAACTATTAGTGATGGATCTAAACCCCGACTGACAAACGGGTCCACTTAACTGAAACAAAACGCCTGTACCCCGTGTCTGTCTGATTTGAAGAGTGTCATTAACGAAAATCACTTAAACAGTCAAGTGGGATAATGTAGAAGATTTAACCACAAAAAATCGGCACTCGGTTCTCCTCGCTCCGAATAATAAAAGACACGCATAACCGTTGATTATGCTGCTTCCGTTACAATTTCCAGTATAATTATGTTTCTCGAATATACCATAAATTTATCAGGAATATGTTTGTCATTTCGGAAAGAGCTTCCGTGATAAGAGTTTTGTTGGAGCAGCGGAGATATTTTACGGTGAGTTGCAATTATTAAATAACTCTCAAATATCCACGATCCTTTCATCTATTTAGCGGCAGACTGATTTGTTTAACAAAAGTGCAATGTTAAAGCTCTGGATGATTTTTAAATGACTGTCGGATCAGTGATTAACGTCCACTTTTGAAAGTTTACTGCCAATGATCTTCGCCAGTTTATTTCGGGAAAAAAACATGCCCACATTTGTCTTTCCCGCCCTGTCACAATATGGTATTCTATTTTCACCTTGTTCTCTTGTTGTTAGTGTTGGCAAGAATCACTGTTTGTGAAAAGCGAGTCCATTACAAAAATAAATTATGGATTAACAGTTGATATTATTTACGGGATAACTTGTCCACTGAATTTGTTAATCTTTCGTTATTAATGGTTTACTACAGATACAGCATATTCGTGCATTAACAAGTAGACAAACAAAAACAAATGTCAACAATTTTACAGCCTGTAAATGTTACACTAAATCCATTCTATTCTATTCTATTCTATTCTATTCTACTCTATTCTATTCTATAATGTTCTATTGTGTTTGCATTGTATATTCTATTCTATTTCATTTCATTTCATTCCATTCCATTCCATTCCATTCCATTCCATTCCATTTCATTTCATTTCATTTCATTTCATTTCATTCCATTCTATTTTACTTTATTCTGATCCATTTTGTTCTATGTAATTCTATTCTATCCTATTCCATTTTATTTTATTCTATTCTATTCTATTCTATTCTATTCCATTCAGTTCCATTTCATTTCATTTCATTCCATTCCATTCCATTCCATTCTATTCTATTCTATTCTATTCTATTCTATTCTATTCTATTCTATTCTATTCTATTCTATTCTATTCTATTCTATATTCTATTCTAATCCATTTTGTTCTATTCTATTCTATTCTATAATATTCTATAATATTCTAATATTCTATAATATTCTATTTTATTCTAATCCATTTTGTTCTTAATTCTATTTTATTCTATTCTATTCCATTCTGTTCTATTTAATTCCATTTTATTTCTTAATTAGCAACATCGAGAGAACAGAGCTTGCTATTGCGTAGGGCCTACATGCTGACCAATAGAGTTCGTTTGTCAGGCTATCTGCTATCAGTTATTCAAATCAATATTGATTTTTTTTTTCATTTATATTATATAGCAAATTAAAGCAACACGCCAGGAAAGTACTGTAATACGTTGTATTCTGAACTGAATCTATATTTCGTGAAGATTGAAATAATATACTCATTTCATTTCATTCGTTCTTCACACAAAAGTATACATTCTGAAGACTGAACATGCAAGGTACAGGATAACATATAAATGTGCCAGTAGGTGTAAGCCCTCATATAGTTCACAAGATTTTATGCAATACTTATATGCACATAATTACACGTTGATATTGATAATAAGATCTTTCTACAAGCGAATTGTTAATTACTGTTTTTGCTGTGTCTGAGGACTTGCTAAATAAGCAGAAATCCATGACTTTATTTTTTAAACATGTAATATGAATGACACATAGCGAAATATAACTGTAATTAAAAAAAATTGAAATCTTCAATTTAGTTATCATAATTATTACAAAAGTTGATGGTATTAATAGCATTATGATTGTAAAGTGTGACGAAGAATATAGTTTATTAATAGCGTACGTTCGTTTTGTAAGCACCAATTATGAGTGTTTTCCCCATGAAAGATCTGTTGTATACTGTATAATTCATTACTTTTAACCAAAGAATACAATTTAACTGTTTTTTGGTATTTGGGTCTATGCAACGTCACTTTTAATTCTTAAAATTTCGACACGAAGATCTGGATCAGAAAATTCAAGACTGACTAAAATATTCCAGGACATTTATTTCTCCATTTATTTATTATTTATTTATTTATTTATTTATTTATTTATTTATTTATTTATTTATTTATTTATTATTTATTCATTTATCTATCTATCTATATATTTATTTATTTATTTATTTATTTATTTATTTATTTATTTATTTATTTATTTATTTATTTATGTATTATTTATTTATTATTTATTTATATATATTTATACATTTATTTAATTAATTAACTAATTTATTTATTTATTCATTTATTTATTTATTTATTTATTTATTATTTATTTATATATATATATTTATTTATTTATTTATTCATTTATTCATTTATTTATTTATTTATTTATTTATTTATTTATTTATTTATTTATTTATTCATTCATTTATTCATTCATTTATTACAACAGATTTCAACAGGATTACATAATCAGTTCACTGACTGTTTTACATTATAGTCCTTACATTCTGGACATTTAAGGTAGAATAATGTGACTGGAAGTTAAACGGATCTCCTTTAATCAATTTTTTAGAACAGAAAAATTAACTGTGCATTCGACACAAACCTTAATCATGTGTGATAGAAGAACTGAAGAAAACGAGTGACGGCAGTCTAGGAGCATTGTATCTTCTTTTTTATAAACTGAAGTGGAAACTCGTATTTTTGCCAGCTTAGCATGAAGTCAATAATCGCTCAGATGGTATCCTCAATTATTTTGATGATTATGTCGTGTAGACACTTCCACGTGCCGATCTGCATACAGCCTGTCCAAAAAAAAAAGAAATTGTGCAAGTGAAAAGCCCCCTCTTTGGCAATCAAAACATGTTAAAGACACTATATAACAGTGTGGAAGCCTTATTTAAAAAATTGTCAAACCTTGCTTTCTGACATATCTGGTAGTGTTTGGATGGACAAATAAACACCTTAGGACACAAAAGTTTGGACAGTTATGCTGTTACTAGTACAATATCTGCAGATTCAAATTGGCACATTAATTTCCTATCGGGCGATAGGAAATTCTGCAACACAGCAGTCTATGGGGAAAAGCTGGAATGGTCTCTCAATGATTTTTACATTTTTAAAGCACTTACTAATCGTTTTAAACTGCAATTTTTTCAGGGCTTCATTTTTAGACCATGTCAGAGACACTGGTAGCATGGGGAATCATGCAGCTCAGATTTTTTAAACCGGAAACACTGTTATACAGTGCCTTTAATATGACTTGATGATTACGAAAACGTCAAGATCACAGTCTTAACTTTCAAATGCGATTTGTTATGTTCAGTTTGCATGTTTTAATCTCGAGATATGTTTAGTTAACAATGATAGGGTAAAATGACAAAATGTATACCACTTTTACTACAGTCAATGATAGCATCAGGCCCTCTTTCTTTAGGTGTTCCTAATAAAAGTGGCACAATTTTGATTGCACCCTTTTCTTATTAACAACATATCTCGAGAATAAAACAAGCAAATTGAACATAACAAACGACATTTGATAGCTAAGACTATGCCCTTGGTGCTGATGTAAGCATCAAGTCACAAACGTATTTGCAATTGTCAAAGAGGGCGCTTTTTACTTGCACATTTTTTTTTTAGACACGCTGTATGTGTAAAAATTTTTGTCGGCTGACCACCACGCAACCGAGCAGTCAGTGCCCCGTCACCTCGGCGATCGGGGAGCGCCGGCCGCGGTGGCCTCGAGCGAGACTGGAGGCTGTATGCTCTGCAGCACAATACTTCAACTTGGGTTCTTTCAAATTCACTCTCATGTGGCCACAAAAGTGTCTTACAACTGCGAAAAATGTCTAATAAACGATGCTGATTACTCACGAGGATTGTAGACATGTGTTACTGTCACACAATGCTGAAATGAAATGTAATCGCCTTTGAAGTTTTAGAGTTAAAGGACCGAGTGACCAATGGCCAGAAAGGCATCGTGACAAGGTTTCTACTTTCTAGTGTAAAAACTCTTGAGTTACGTGTTCATGCTTGCTACTGTAGTGCGTCTGATAAGGTCTAAATATGCATCCCCTGAAAAAGTGCAATTTAAAATTATCATTAAAGCCCATGTATAGTTTTGGTCAATCTGACAGATTTTTCATTGATTTTCCACAAAGTACGGTATTGTCATGGCAGACATAAAAAAAATATTATCAAGCCAAGGAGGTACTAAGCAGTAGCTCCTTGATCAAACGTAGATTGTATTGACAATTGCTTCAAATAGCATTGTATTTTGTTTATTTCCAGGGAGCAGATATCATTATGCGCATTTCCTATGGCAATAATCGGGGCTCCAACTTTTATTCATCAATTGTTCACTAAAATGAAAGAACTTCAGCACGTGGGTGTGATTTTCATGTCATTAATAGATGATATATAGGTCTATTAAAAAAATGGGGCGATGGTAGTGGTGACGGTGGTGGTGATGATGATGGTGATGGTGATGGTGATGGTGATGGTGGTTGTGGTGGTGGTGGTGGAGGTGGTGGTGACGGTGGTGGTTGTGATGGTGGAGGTGGTGGTGGTGGTGGTGGTGGCGGTGTTGATGGTGATGGTGGTGGTAATGGTGATCGTGATGGTGATGGTGATTGGTGATGGTGATGGTGATGGTGATGGTGATGGTGATGGTGGTGATGATGATGGTGATGGTGATGGTGATGGTGGTGGTGATAGTGGTGGTTGTAGTGGTGAAGGTGGTGATGGTATTGGTGATGAACTGATGATGAAACACCTTACATTTCGATCAATTGGATCCAAGAGCAGCTTGTAGTATCATTGTAGTATGCCGTTGCTGAAGTCAGCAACTCTCAACAAAGAAACTATTTTGACGTGTGACTAAGGTTTTGGTAATTAAATGACTCTAAGCTAGCATAATGACTTGCAAGTTACCATTTAATCAATTATTAGACAGACTTTTTATTATGTATATATTCACATGATAATTGTGTACGGTTTCACTAAATAAATTTCTACAATAGCGCCCCTTACGTTGTTGTCAGTTACCCGTTTGATAGTTCATCCCTTTTCAGTTACCCGTTTGATAGTTCATACCTTTTCCGCTAAAGACTGCGAAGAAGTATACCACACAAGGACACAATCCTTGTGTAAAGAGAAAAAAAATCCATGTCTGTGTGGAAATTGTTAATTTGTAAATCAGTCCGTCCCACTTTTAAACCTCTTCATCAACAGACTAATGCCCCTCAGACGAGATGTTCGGACCAAACAAAGAATTGTGGACGTTTTTCTGGTTGTTATTGTGATTCCGTGCTTGACTTCCAGGTGTTAATCAAACGAAGATGTCGACAAATATTTAAAGACTACCAAGCGATGTGTTGTCGACAGTTGAAAACTTCCGAGTGTTACGTCATCATTGTGTGAGCACGGATTGGCCACCCAATCTGATTTTCTGTTTCTCTCTCTCTCTCTCGCTCAGCTCGTGGTCATTTCTGACGGTTCTAGGACCACTCACCAGGTTGACAACTCACCCTGGGACAACTCCCACCTGACAAGTCCCCTGAAGGACAACTCCCCCAAACTTCCTCCGAAGACAACCCCCGAAGGATAACTCCCCCAGAGGACAACTCCCCCGAGGACGACTCCCCGACGGAGTTTAACAATGTTTCCAGTCTAAAAAGTCTGATTTGACATCGGGGGAGTTGTCCTCCGGGGAGCCGTCATTTGGGGGAGACGTCCTCTTTAAAGGAGTTGTCAGGTGGGAGTCGTCCCCGGGGGAGTTGTCCTCCGGGGTAGATGTACTGATTCGCTTTCTGACAAGTGTTGTGCACTATTTCTAGAATTTATTATAAATCACTTAATCCAAATAACTAGTGTTTAAAAGTCGCCTTTATCAAGCAATATTCGTGTACAGTATGATAATTATGAACACCATGATACCAATGTAACAGCTAAAATCAAATGGACAAAAGATCAACTCAACTGTATATCAATAATTAGGCCTATTTTATTAGACATGCTAAACAGTATGCGATAATAATGATTGACATAACTTAATTTTCTAAAACATGTTTTCATTACTTTCGACCTCTGCTTATTTCAAAATTGATAAGTATAAATACTATCAACACGGATAATTAAATTCTTTAAAGAAGCATTACTATAATTAAGAGTATAAAATATCCAAAAGGGAGCCCAAACAACGATTTATGTCATGCAAGATAATATTTTTACACTAAGTCTGCGTGTCAAGTGGATAAAGCGAAAAGATAAAGTGTAATTTTGTGAAAGGAGTGAGGGTCGATGTAGCACGGAGGTTACTGAATTAAACTTCAAAATACAAGCTGTTACCACGCTTCTGGCAAAACCGCAATCCCAGGCCTAAATCTTGACGGACAAACTTTCAGAACTTGAGCAAACAGCGCGGAAAGAAAACAAGTTGGGGAGTCTGCGAACTTAAATTCTTTGAAGAAAAAAGAGAGAGAGAAAGAGAAATCATTGACAAACATGTCCCCAACGCTATCCCGGGTGGGTATAATCTCCTCTTTGTCACCGAGAACAAAGCTCTGTCCGTCAAAAGCTAGACCCCTGTGAGATTTCGTACACTGTTCAGTCGCATGTGACTTCTCCGCCTGCATCTTTAAAAAAACGCGTCAAAGTGAAAATGTCAACTAATTCCAGCCCAATGTTCAGAGAATATGTTGCCCTCGAAAGTGTATTCAAAGTATATTCGTGGTGCGGTTGTTTAACCTTCTTCGAATGTTGCAAACGTACTGCGTGGCTCGGGTGGATGGGTGGGTGGGAGAGGAAAATGTATGCGGATAGTTCAGGTCCGCATCAGGGTTGCCACTAGTTGCCAGGTTTTCCTATTCTCAAAACGCCAAATTCACATTTGATGTATTTATGGGCTGCATTACTAGATGTGGTTACAAAAAAAGCTGTAATTAATTTATAACACCTATTAAACCTCTGCCGAGGCCGAAAAGTTGAGTGCCGCGGTTTACGTGCACCTATACTTTGCACGTGAAGTACATGCGCACTACTTCTTTTGGACACTTGTGGCAATTTTTTTTTTACTGAAAATCCTCTGAAAATCGGGTTTTATAATGATTTTTGTCTCGCCTAAATGAAGTTCGGCAGTGACCTAGTAATCACTTTTCCTGGTAGTCTGTTGGTCTGTGACGAAAATGTTAAAGTTTTTGTTTAACTTGCTCTCATTTGTTTATTTCTGCATCAATTGTGTTCACACTTGGTACAAATGATCCTTGGGTAATACCAGATGTGTGTTGATGAGGATGATGGGTTAAAGGTCATCTAGGGGTCAAAAGAACAAATGATATGAGTTACGATAATGTTAAAGTTTTTGTTGACTTTCGCTCATTTTTTTTTAGGGGGGGGCATCAATTTTGTTCCAACTTGGAACAAATGATCATTGGGCATTGCCACATATATGATACCTTCAAAAGGTTACATCAAAGGTCATCTAAGGGTAAATAGGTCATATTGCATGTTTTATTGCTCGCGAAATCAGACGAGACTAGTGGTTCGCGAACCACCTTGTTAGGTATGCCACTGAAAAACGCCAAAATAATGCCAAAAAGCCGTTTGGCGTGCACTTTGAATTCTTCAATGCCAAACGATATTTAAAAGAAAACGCCAAATTTGGTGTTTTTGGCATTAAAATCGCCAAATTGACAACCTGGATATAGTACAGTTCAAGTCCGCATGCAGTGAAAGCGTCAGGAATCGATCCTGACATTCGATTGTGCGATCAGAGCGCACGCCTGATCGACAGGCCAGCTCGTCAGTCAATCTCTCTGCGCGCGATGAATAGGCTACCATACCTTTGGTTGGGGGATTGTGGTGCTAAGCGGGCGGGTCTGTGAGCCCTTTTTTGACGGGTCCGAACATAGTCGCTGATTAGGCTTGACAAGTTGGCGCTGACATCACAGAGACGGGGCTCGCGACGATAGCACGCTGGGCCGATAATGGGCCATCAATTACCGGCCCCGCGGGAACACCATTGATACGTAACAAGCTCAATAAATGATATGTTTAAAACGACCTCTCCGAGCCCCGAGCCAGGTCCCGTGTGCCGAAAACAAAGTTTAATACTGAGACAATGACCCCCTGATTGGCGGAGAAGAGCTATTACCGCGCGAACACAAGTACCCGAATTATTTTCAAAACGTTTGAATTGCGGGTGCTTTGAAGCCATGCGATTAGGGGCGGCGCAAAGCTGAAAAGGTAAGGGTCTTAAGGGGGCTAAACAACTCAGATTAACAAAACCAGTTTTTGAGAGTCACCATAGCGCTGACCTATAAAGTCGAGAATACTCAATGCGTGCTCTAAACACTGATCAATATTGTATAACGCAGTGACTGATAGCAAATATCTCAGGTAGGAAAGTATTGCAAGGAGGTGTATCGCTAAAGGAAGAGGATATGATAAAGGCCATTTGGCCTGCTTTGTGTAATTGCATTACGCACCTTATTTTATTCTTTTTGTTTCGTATAGTTTACATCAAACATAGTTCAAGAAATAACATATGTATGTAATATTATTCAATATATAAATAAATAAATCTTCTAAATGTATTAACAAACTTCTCTTCAAATAGCAATATACATTAATTTAACAGGGATCTTTCGAGTAGAGACGCCGCACAAATTAACAAATTTTGGTCTCGTGGGTAGCCTTTAGTGAGTTTTATACATGTATTTTGTTTGCATTCTGATATTGGTATAGGCTAAAATGAAAGTGCAAGGTATAGGCCTAGTTATGTTTACTGAGGATAATGTCTGAAGGCAAAATTAGCATTGTTTCCATTATTTATAAAAAAAAATTCTGAGCAAATCCTTTATGATATGTGTGTCTCTGACTAGGTCCATAAATGAAGCCCTGAAAAAAAAATGTTCTAATACTTTAAAACAATCATTAAAGATTGGGTTCTGGATTTGCACGCCAAAACATGGCACCGTGAATGAAATCAGCTTAAATCATTCACAATGTGAACACCTCTCATAGAACCTTTGGGTAGAATACGTAGTTTGGTTGAGAATTTGGACGGTTAAATTTCAAAATTTGCAAGGCGACGTCCAGTGCACGGTCACGTTCCGTTACTTCTAAATTTGTCAGATCGGCCGCTAGCCGAAGGTCACGCAGAGTTCAGCCGCTTGACCATACCAGGGTACGTATGGTTCACCACTGACCGCTGCGCTCAGCTGGTCATACGAACGTATCGTCGGTATAGAACCAGAAGGGCGTTAACGCAGAACCTGTTGAGATCCAGAAGGGCGCTATCACTGTAGAAAGTCACTAACGTTAACGCCCTTCTGGTTCTCAACAGGTTCTGCGCTAACGCCCTTCTGGTTTTCAACAGGTTCTGCGTTAACGCCCTTCTGGTTCTAAACAGGTTCTGCGTTAACGCCCTTCTGGTTCTATACCGACGGTATACACATAACCATGTTCTGCAATTTAAGAAAAAAATTAAACTCACGGAAAAAATATTCTAGTATCATATCGTAATTAGTTTTTCTCATAAAACAAGTTCATGACATATGGATCTCCAACTTTCAGCACACCATTTTGTAAGTACGTAACTACCGGTTGGTAATGATAATGAAGGAAAGTGATGGTCTTGGAAATCCTGAACACAATCTTTAAGTGCTTTTAAAAAGTAAAATTGAATAAGCGACCATTGCAGCCCCCCCCCCCCTCCCCAAAATAGATTGCTGTGTCGGGTCATAGACATTTTCCACCGGAGATTAAGTCGTATGGTGATATTTATCTGTACATATTTTGCTCGTGACAGCATAACTGTCGAAATGTTCGTGCTCTGTTCTCGGGTGTTTCTTAGGTCAGATGCCAAAGTTTGACAATTGTTATAAATGGTGCTTTCACTATGTTAAAGATTGTGTCATTCATTTGCACGTCAAAAAACACCTAAATGAATGAAATCAGCTGAAATCCTATCCAATGTGAAGATTAATATAAATAAACACCTCTCATAGAGACTTGGGGTAAATTATTGAGTTTTGGTGAAAATCTGGACGGGAAAACTTCATCCTTTTTCAAATTACTCAGAAGCAATTTCAAAAAATCCGCGACGTCAAACGTGCACGCACCGTTCCAAAATTGTCCGATCAGTCGTTAGCCAAAGGTCGTGCGGAGGTTAGCCGTTTAACCAATCAGTGCGCTCCACTGGTCTTGCGACGATACACATAACCGCGATTCGCAGTTTGAGCAAAATTGAAACTCAAGGAAAGAAAACATTTTGGTAACATGTCGTTATTAGTTTTTCTCATAAAACAACAAATTCATGACGTATGGATCTCAAACTTTCAACACACCATGTGTAAGTACTAAACTACCGTTTGGTATTGATAATGAAGGAAGTAATTGACTTGCACATCCCTGACACTATCTTTAAAGCACATTATATAGTTTTGGTCGATCAGACAAAATTTTTGCCAATCTTTCACAAAGTATTCTATTGTCACCTTGCAGACATCAGAAAACAACATGAAACCTACTGAACTTGTGACAAATTTAAAGGAGAGCATCTATCGATATGTACGCCTATGGGAAATGTCGGGGTCCCCCCCCCCAACGTTTTACAGCTTGATTAACTTCTCAAAAAAGGGGGAGGGTTTCAGAGCGAACAATTTTCAAGGCATTGCTAGATCATATAGGTTTATCTAAAAACTATAATTGCCAGTAATTTTATTGTTTACCATTTACCAAAACTATACGTTGGATTGGATTTAAATGGTGTATTTCAGATATTGTAGTGCTGATATTACTCTCAAACACGTCAAAACTAGACAAAATCATGAATTAAAGGAGGATATTGAGAGGTTGATGACTCATTATGTGAATTTATCTCGCTGACATGAAACATGCAAACAAACAATTATTAAAATCACCAAAATCCTCCAGAACAAATGAGAAAAAAACAAAACATACAGAATTGTGATTGCGAGAAAAAATACACAGACATACTTTCTTACGCAGACGTGCACACACACAAACAAACAAACATACGACGCCAAAACACACATACGCAAAAAGCAACCACACAAACATACACTTACACGCACACTATAAATATCAATCAGGCATGATGCGCATATATTCCATCAAGAGCCCTCGCTTGTTTCCTCTTATTACACCGGCCAATCCATATACCGCAATTTGAAATCTTATTCCCGTAAGTAAATTGTCGTCATTCTCGTCCATATCTTCGCTCAAAGAAAGAAAGAAAGAAAGAGAGAAAAAAAGTTGAATTCAAGAAAACGAGATAAAGAAAAAGACTGTAGTAGGTAGTAGGGCAAATGCATAATTTTCTCGATAAATTCCTCTAGGATCTTTTTGCGAGTTAGCTGTCTCCTCTCACTTAAATATTTCTGTTACTTATCGTCGTGGCAAACTTGAAAGCATTTCGATTTATCTCCCAGCAAAAACCCATTTTTGTTTGATCCCGCGGATCGGGGGCCATACGCGTCGCCTGCAGTGTAGACTTGAGGCTTCAGGTTTGTGGCTTTTTTCTTTCTTTCCAACTCGGCTTATTTCTAAGCGCGCATTCCTTAGGGTATGACAACACGTTGATCCATGCCCTCTTAAAACATTTCTATTCTCTGGTTTTGTTTTATGTTAATCAGTTTGCGTCTGGATTCGCAGACTCTGTTACTTTTTCAATTAGTTCCTTTACCTTATTTTTTTGTGTAAATCCACCACATATACATTTGTTAGTTTTCCTGTTTAATGCATCTTCTTATAATTTATTTTAACGATTTGATAACTCGAGGGAAAATCAATCCAAACTTGAAGTGCTGCTTGAGGCATTGACAAGCTTGAGCTATCCCGTTTACAATGTTTCCTTTCATTATTATTATCATATTAATTCACTATAATAGTAGAAGTAGTAGTTGTAACCGTAAAAGTAGTAGTAATAGTAGTAGTAGTAGTAGTAGCAGCAGTAGTAATAGTAGTAGTAGTAATAGTAGTAGTAGTAGTAGTAGTAGTAGTAGTAGTAGTAGTAGTAGTAGTAGTAGTAGTAGTAGTAGTAGTAGTACATGTCGTAGTAGTAGTAGTAGTAGTAGTAGTATAGTAGTAGTAGTAGTAAGTAGTAGTAGTAGTAGAAGTAGTAGTAGTAGTAGTAGTAGTAGTAGTAGTAGTAGTAGTAGTAGTAGTAGTAGTAGTAGTAGTACGTAGTAGTAGTAGTAGCGTATAGTAAGTAGCTAGTAGTAGTAGTAAAGACACCCACACTCTTGCAATACACACGCTTATAGATCTTTCACAAAGAGACACATACAGTACATTAATCCAGTCACGCACTAATTGTTGACTGTTGTTGATTGTTGGGGCGTGGTAATCGTCTATTCTTACTACTTTTTATTAGCAGTCAGTTTTTATATCCTTATATATAGAAGAGTTTTAAATCGTGACAAGCTTTTAATCATGATAAACCTAATATCATCGTAATACATGTATAGATTAAAGGCACTGTTAACAATGTTTCCAGTTTAAAAAAATCTGAGCTACAGATTCCCATGCTACTATGTGTCTTGATACAGTCTAAAAAATGAAGCCTGAAAAAATGCAGTGTAAACAATCATTAAGTGCTTTAAAAAAGTGAAAATCATTGAGAGACGCATTCCAAGCTGTTCTCCATAGACTGCTGTGTTGCAGAATTTCCTATCGCCCGATATAAATTAATGTGCCAATTTGTATCTGCACATATTGTACTAGTGACAGCATAACTGTCCAAACTTTTGTGTTCTAGGGTGTTTATTTGTCCATTCAACACTGTCAGATATGTCAGATAGCAAAGTTCGACATTTTTTTAAACGGTCTTCCACAGTGTTATATAGTGTCTTTAAAAGCTTGAAAGGGGGCACTGGAGTGACACACAAAGGTGAACTTTTATAGACATTTGGCCTTTCTACCAGTTCACAGATCCGTTGTATTGCAATCTGCATTTTGAGTATGTTTATTTATTATCCCTTCTTACCTTTACATGTTAAAAAATATGAGTTTTGTAAGCCTTTCAAATTCCTGGGAAGGGAGAAAAAATTGTAAATTAAACTGGTTTTACATTTATTTATCTATTTCTCATCGTGTATAATGTTACAAGAGGATTTTGATATCTAGGATCAGGATCGGGGTTTAAATTGTTGAAGTTGGGACCAAAGTTAGTGTTTAGGATTAGTTTTAGGGAAATGGATAATCAAGCATGTTCTATAGAAGGGAAATAGGAAGCAATTAATGTATAGAACAAACGTCATTCTTGTACAACTACAACTATAATATCTTCTCAGATTGTGTTTCCAGTTTGCCAATATTTTGTTCGTGCCTAAAGGGGGATGAAACCTATACATCTATCTGCATTCGGAGAAGGCAAAACAATAACAGGAAGAAAGTAGTGACAGTTTTGGCGAATTTGGATTTACAGTTCAAGAGTTATGACTTATGAATGTTCAAAAGTTGATTTAAATCCCAAGTTTAGTTTGGGGATTTTTTTTTATTTGAATGCTTTATGCTCAAAGGTCATATCACATCAATAACAGATTTTGAATTTCTTTCGGTTTTTGTAAATTAATTCATGAAAAATCTCGGGGGACCTCCGAGATTTTCGACTATATTTCACATTATAGCGTCCAAAGGGTTGTTAAGGTGTTCAGGTATATGAGTTATACCTCATCAGAAAGAACAGAGTCTGCTCTTTCTGATGAGGTATACCTCATATAACCGTATACACCTTATGTACCCTTTGGATGCTATAATGTGAAATATATCGAAAATGATCGGGGTCCCCCCCCCCCCGAGATTTTTCATTAATTAATTTAAAAAACGAAAGACATTCCGAATCTGTTATTGGTGTGTCGACCTTTGGGCATAAAGCTTTCAAAATAAAAAAAAATCCCCATAACTAAACTTGGGCTTTAGTCCTCATTATGGAGGATTCTTAAATTGACAACTCTGCCACTTGTTTGTGATGAGGTCTGGAGAACTTCACTAGTTTAGGGTTTTTTTTTTTTTTTTTTTTTTTTTAACAAATTTTGATAATTTTTCATTTGTCTGAGATGTCATTTGAGAAGGAAATTCAATTCTTTCAGACTAGTCTAGCATTCAGGTTCATTTTGCTTTTACATACAGTGCAACAAGCAAAGGGGAAATAGGATTTTGGATGAATAATGAGAAAAAGTGATAATTATGGTACATAATCAAGAGCAGTGGCATATTTGCCAATTCAAGAATCCTCCATAATGAACTTTGAACATTTACAATGCTTGAACGGCTCAGTCAAATTTGTTCAAACTTTCACTCTTTTATTTCTGTTATTGTTCTGTATTGTATGAATGCACATACAATGTAGATGTCTGGGTATCATTCCCATTTAAGCTTGTCCATTCTGTGGTTGATTTCCCTTTTGTGGGCCCTTGGAATAATTATGTTTTACTGCATCACATAGGCGGCGATCCCGGGGGAACGGGGAGACGTGTTTCCCCCCCCCCTCGATTTTTTTTCTGGAGGGATCGTCCCCCTCGATTTTTGAATCTGAGTATTTCTTTTTCAAATTTTTAAAAGCATGTTTGATAGATTTTGTATCTGCAAACCCTTTCAAAGGGCAAATGTGACCGAAATAAGCTATTAAACTTTGTAAATGCAGGGGGTGTCAAATTTATACCTTCAACTTCTTAACAATGACAAAAGAAATTTGTTTGACACGCGTTTTTTTTTTCCACGCGGGGGTAAAATTATTTCGCCTTCGATGTTTCCGTTACCCCCCCCCCTCGTCACATGAAATCGCCGCCCATGCTGTATCATTATGTTCTTATGAAATGTGTGTTCATGACGTTTTCAGTAATAGAGTTTCCTGTTACATAACCACACGAAACAGACAAAACAATTGCAGCGAAGACAAATTGATCACGTTTCTTTCAATATCCTTTCGAGCAGAAAAGGATTCCATTTTTTAATCTCATTATATATATATAATTATATATGTCATATAATATACCCACATGGTTGACCAATACATATATGATAACCGTATAGACAACACCAGTAATGCACATAATGCCCGGGCATAATTCTTATATTATAAACAAATAAATAACGTTATGTTTAAGTACAGTGATAATGTCGGCCCCGAATAAGCGGTTGTATCACCTAAACTTTGGCTGAA
Source organism: Eucidaris tribuloides (assembly GCA_001188425.1). Classification (NCBI taxonomy): domain Eukaryota; kingdom Metazoa; phylum Echinodermata; class Echinoidea; order Cidaroida; family Cidaridae; genus Eucidaris; species Eucidaris tribuloides. The sequence continues at coordinate 63,520 of JZLH01S0425638.1, forward strand.
GTTTAGATGACAGACGGAACAAACGTTTTATTTTAAACAGTTTTTTGGTGTATTTTTCCAGCTTTGTGTAGCTATGTCCTTATTTACAATATTTCGATTGGTTTGTTGTCATGCAAAGACTATTTCTCACTTCTCTGACAGTTTTTTTTTTGTGCTTTTAACTACGAGTTTTGTTTTCATCTAACTGCAATTATTTAATAGTTACAACGTTTGTGTCATTGAAACAGCGTATTCCGGAGCAATATGAAACAAAGTCGAACTCTTATCTGACAAACTCGTTATGATAATCGCATGATAATCACACATTTCAAGAAATATTCCGGGATAGAATTGTAGAAAATCATACAACTATCTCTGTTCTACATGGCAGCCTGCTTGTGATCCAGAAACAACATTAATGGTGCCAACAATATCGTTGAGACTCCTCGAAAGTTTGTTCATTCAATGTTAAGAAATAAACATATGTATTCCTTGCAAAAGGCTACATCTTACCATGTTTTACAAATCAAATGTGACAAACGGGAGATTTCAATTGTGTATATTTTTGGTGTAAATAAATTGAATTATTGGTTAATTTTGCTAAAAAGTACACTGAGAAAATCCCCGGTTAAAGACTAACAACCAATGCCAATACCGAGGAAACTGTCCGTCATTTTTTCATTGGTCATTAAAATTTCGTGTAAAATGTCCACGTCAGTTTACTAGGAATGAGGGGATTTTCTTTGCTGTTCTATCACTGTTTTTTTTTCATATAACTCTGGTAAAAATGACCAGGCACCGATGTAAAATTAACACAATACGTATACCGGTTGACTGGTCACTCTGGTAAATTTTACCTTGTTTACAGTGATATTTTGCACGGAGTTTATGGTCATCAGATTCATTCCCCCCCCCCCCCCCCTTCGGGTACATGCATCAAACATTACATTATAGTTAGCGTTGGGTTTTATTTTGCGATAACTGCTCAATTGTCATGTCACACTTAAAGGTCCGGACTCTTCAAAGCAAATGTTGCTGTTAATATACACACCCTTGGTGTTAATTCAAGACCACGCCCTTGGTGTTAATTCAAGACCACGCCCTTGGTGTTAGACTACAACAGCCAGGACTGAGCTTAACCCGAACACTAACGAGTATGAAAATAATCCCAAAGTGGTAAATTAACAACACTAGGAGTTTAAATGACACTGAAAATTTAACACCAGTTTTGAATTTATTGTGTTGTTCCGTATTAACACCTGGGAGTGCTTATTTTAACATCCACGGTTTCGCCGTCTTCCATCAAATCAACTCGAGTCTAAACTATGAAAAACAAATATCATAATGTATCCATGCATCCCCTTGGGATATGTAATACCATGACAAGTGCATATTAAAATTCACATGTACTTGCCTTGTCGATATCAGTAGAACGACCATTATCATTATCAAACATTACCATCAAGACAACTGGTCGAATTATATCAGTAGCATGTGTTCATGCGGCATGGTTCTGGTTTACCATTGCTTCGTGTTTCAAATTTAACCATGTTACAATTTAAGTGGGAATCGTAGTTCAGTATGCATAAAATGCCAGATATAGCAAATTCTATTTCAAACACATTAAATTGCAGCTGTGTCAAAGTTTATTTAGATTATTACTATCATATTTCTACATGGTTCGTGATCTGCAGACAGTCTTTCAAAATATGATACGTTGCACTTTGACCTTTTTATAGTGACATGTTCGTCAAACCGAAAAGAGATGAACATTAGTAACACTACAAAGCGTAATTATTTAAAATCTTGTATTTGTGGAATGGATTATGACAAAACTTTCGCAATACAGTTAATAGGGACAGTAATTTTCCGTGTACCGGTAAATCGAAACGAAAAATCCGATTAATTTGGTTGTTTACTTTTCATGTGAAAATTCATGGAATTCATGTTCTTGCTGTGTACATTTTCTGTCACAAAATGGAATTTCCATTTCAATTACAGGTTTTCAGAAACGGAAAGACAATCTTTTGAAACGGAATATCACTGTCTCATATCGTCTGTCATTAACTTTAAATATACACTCTGACACAAATGATGTTTTTGAAATGACGTAATGATGATAACCATTTACGTCCAAAATAACCCATTTCAAGTTTAAAAACAAAATAAAAATGGTGACGTTGCGTCTCAGCCGATACACAAAATGGCAAGCCTAGGTTTGAAATGCAATATTAATTGGACAACTTATAACATTAAGTGTCTAACATGACTGACGTAATGCTTTGTACTCATAGACTCGCTTCATCAGTAGTCAATCTTGTGAGCCGTACAGACACGACATAATCGTTACATCAAAATGAGACAAATTTCAGTAGCCATTGTGCTCTTCCAATCCATGGGGGATGCCATGCACGCAATACGCGTTATTTCCCCAAGGGTTACAGATACAACGTATTGGCGGGCATTGTACAAAATATCACTTTTATTCGGCTTATAAATAATGTAATTTTGTTCCGATAGAATCGTAAGTACATTAAGTCGCACACAGACGAAACCGGATGCAAAATGCAAAGTTGCGTATTGTGGCCCGGTGTATCACGTTCTTGTTATTATGTTTGTTTGTTTGTTTGCCTGTTCGTCCGTTCATTTGTTTATCGATGCAAAATTCACCCATGCATATGAAGATTGACAAGATATTTAACGCTTGTCATATTAATCCGTGTTATGAACATCACAATGCATCATAGTATTACAATAACGCATTTTGAAACATAATTCAACGTGAAATTTACTTTCAAGAAGTTACATCAGCCGATCTAAATAGATATTGTAACGTTCATCATTGTTTAAAAAGTGTGAGAAACATGTTGCACTAATAAAGGAACATTGGCATAATTGGTTGGTATCTTAATTCAGGCAGCAACCACACAAAGTCTCATTAAAAAGAAAGAATACTTGAATTGCAAAATGTTAAGAGTGTTTGAAAGAGAAACGTATTTTCTCCGATGCAAAACGTTCTTTTATATTGCTGTAATGGTGATAGCTTCCCTTCAGTGTGTAAAATATTAACATGAAATACAATTTTCAAATTTTCTTTTCAGACTAGTGTTGTTTTGGAGCAGATTGGCCACACAAAGACAGACAGACAGACGGACACTGAAACAACATGTTTGTCACGCCAACAGGTGTATAGCTATTCACAATTTTTACTGTTCAATAACCCTATGTGAATGTTTCAGAAAACAACTGGAAAAAAAATGAGACAAATACATCATCAACAAGAATTCTTCATCAAAGAGGAAATATACAATAAAAGAGTTGCACTTGAGAATATGGCGGCTATCCAAAGCTTCTTGTTTTCGTTGTTGTTGTTGTTAAGAAAGTTCAAGTTCACGCCACTGCCGTCATATATTATTGTCATTGTCCTGAGTCTTTTATTACGAGTGTTTTAACTATAGGGCAGCTCACTTTCATATTTTACAGAATAGCTGAGTTGCTCACGAAATTCACCTAACATAGAATAGACCCCAATGCGGGTTTCATCACACAAGACATAATAATGTCCCTTGCTCTCAGTCCGACCGACCACGACAAAATAGCTTGGACTAACGACTGGCATAAACGCTTAGCCCAGTAACAACTGATTTATATCGGGTCCGAAATTCGCAATCTCACCACTTCCTTTAAAGGAACTGTCCCAGTTATAAAAATACAACACTCTCGGAAATAACCACGTAAATCCGCTATCTAGTAAGTTCGGCCTATACTTTCTATGTACGTTGTTCTTCCTCCGAGGAAATACTTCCGCCCTGGTGAAGAGTAGAAGATTGAAAATCTGTATCATCGTCGGAGTATCGACACAATTACTAATTAACCCCCCATTGGTTCAGAATAGGGTCGCCATATACTTCGGGAGCTGTAGTGGTACTGTTGCGGAGTGATCCCTTTGAGCCAAGTTAACAGCGTCGTCCACGCCGCCGCGAGCGGAAGCTGCCGACCGCCGCCAAAGGAGCTTCGATTCCACATCCATATAACCACACCAGCACCTTGTGAACACAAAGACTATTTCCATGTCCTGTATTGAATCGAAGCTACGTTCCAGGCTCGTAGCCGAATTGGTCCGACCGCCGTCACGTCCGGTGTGCCCAGAAGGACGCAGCGTATATGAAGCTACAACCACGGAAGGCGCGACCGAAGTCGCGCTACGACACAGCCGGCATCCAAAGGCCAAATAAAGGCACTAACAGCACACCTATTGCACTCTGAAAAAGAGAATGGTCAAATCACCGATATATCCGTGCAAATATCCGACCGAGAAATTGTCAAAATCACTAATACTGGGTGGATTGACACTAAATTTTGCCCATAAATTCATTCAAAAATTGTTCTAATTTGACGATCATTACGTCGTGCAATTATTCAATATATTCGGTATTACCAAAATCCCGTTTCAGAGTGAACAGCGCGCCAGCCACCATGCAGAGACAAAGATACAAATACATACAATCACATGCCAGACATACATTACACACACAGACCCACAGACAGCACACACCACACACACGCACGCGCGCACGCCAGCCCAATGAAAGTTCCGAGTCGAAATGAATTGTGTAAGTAGTCGTGGAAAATCCTCAAATAGTGGTAACGATATTGTAATCTGTCATTTTTCATCAAGTTGAGATCAATGTCACATAAGTCATTTTCGACTGACAGACGTTATGTACATCAATCTACCACCCAGACCATCCTAAAAAAAATATTAAATGCGTCTTGATCTTGGCAGATTTGAATAATAGGTCACGCTCATCTCCACGAATCGAGTAACGCCTGGTACTCCCTTCCGAAAATCAGCATAGTTATTTGAGAAGTGCCTGTTATCCAGTTAATTCACATGTTCAATATACGAGATGAGGATGGATTCAAAAAATATTCGTTATCTTTTATGGCGCCTTGTGGTCTAAGAAAGTATCTTGCGACAAGTGTGTAAAAACGTGTTATTGTCGTGCCACCTGAACTGGTTTCGAAAACCTGATTAATCTGGTCCTAACCTTGTCACCAGACAGCTGGTGATGACTTAACGACACACACCAGATATAATCACGTCTAAAAAATTTATGTAAATGAAATAATTAGCTGAAATCATAATCGAACACATGTGTTGAAGCTATATGCCGAACTGCGTTTACCGTGCGGCTATTGGGCGCTGTAATTTTTCCGTATAAATCACATCTAAGCATCCCCGGCGTTACGGCTTCGCGCCCATGCAATTTCTGGGACGGTTGAGGCGGGAGGAGCCAAAACTAAGGGGACGAAAGTCTTTGTTTGCTTCGGTGAGCTATCGATGCAAATATATTGTACTTTACGATCGTTTAGTTCATAAATCATCCGAGCTCTTGGTCGTCCGGCTAATGTAAATGCAAGTAAATCTAGTCATAGTAACAAAAATGACGGCACAGTATCTTCAACGCTCTTTCGCACAGAGAGAAAGGTGTTGCCTGATGAACGCAGGGGGGGCTTAGCACGTTTGGCGTTTCCGATTTGGAATGTTGCGGAAAAACATAGTGATTATGAATGACGTAATCAGTTAACAAAAATGATAAAAAGAAATATAATGCGATAACAGGAAGGTGGTCAGGGTGTGTAAACATGAATATAAGCCGAATACAGTTTCAGTATGAAATTCATTTTGAAAAGGACTTCGAGTGAAGTTGTGAATGATTTGCTAATGAGCCCGAGATTACTGGTAACAAAGAAATGAAATGACTGAAATCACACATTAAATGGCTGTGATTTGACCCATCAATGATGCAATTTAGCTGGAAATTTCATAGAAATTGTTTGGAATTCATCCTTTGGCTTGGACTGTGAAGTCGTAAGTTTTTAGAAACGTATGAGCATTTGGGTAGGTTCCTCCAGGACAAACCCATTTCGATCGCACTTAACGCCACTACAAGCTCGAAAAAAAGACGGTGACATGAAAGTAAGAGTGAGAGTGAGAGAACTCGGCTGAGTAGACAGTTTAACGCTGCCTTCTCAAGCCTCTTATCTACACAACATTGTACAGTTCCGGCGACGAGAGATTAACGGCGTAATCCAAACAAGGGCCTGAGTTGTCGCGAATGATTGCCTGCAATCTACGCAAAAACGCAAAATCAACAAACTGCCGCAAGCAATGCCGGAAACTGGACGGGGAAGTGGGGAAAAATAGATGTGCTTATCTAATCGTGCTCGCTTTTTCTGTAAGTTGTTCAAGTCTACTCCGCGTAATAGTGAAAAGGTGCGATTGTGTGAGTCGCCTTCTTAACAGGAACGGTATTCCCGTTGATCAGTCACGTTCATCTACCTCTTGGTTTGCACCAAAAGTAAAGACCATCGCAGAGTACGTCCGTAAGTTTGGTGCTAGCCTACATAGCACTCGTCGAAGGTATAAACAAAAGCGCGCCAAAATGAACAAGTGACGATGATTCTCTCGCAGCGCTGACAATCGCCTCGCGGGGATAGAACTGGGTATCACAGTTTTATTTACAGGTGCAATTTCCTAGACAATTCCACCGTTCACCGTGTAGCATTTGGGCGACGCGAGCAATTACAAGAATCAATTTATAATAGCGCATCAAGAAAATTTTAAAGACTGAAATCGCTTCGTCTCGTACGTCTGTCAGTGCAATCCATACATGCGATCATCTTATATGGTCCGCGAGCGGCGTCGCGCAGGCCAAGCGCGCGACTCTCTGGCGAGGTGGGTTGTAGCTCCGCCGTAGGGTGACCGCAATGGCTTTATCATCACGGCCGCCGATGCTATTAGCTCAATATAGCGCCATTGCATCCAGCAATCATAAGAAGCATATGAAGTTAAGACGCGAGGATACATCGAGAGCTTTAATCTAACTCGGATAGCATTGGCTGTTGTCAGGCCATTTCATTGATATGTGACAATTGAGCTGTCTTGAAACAGGATTAAATCTTTGGATAATGAACAACTACAACAATTCTGGCGGGCAGTTAGCGTGGATCTTTTTTTGCATATGGTTGTCAAACCTTATTGTGCTTCATATCAAACGACATTATCGTATTATACCTAACTTTAACTGAAAAAATGCGCAATGTGAAACACACTACAAAATCGATACCAGGATTTGCAAGAGCTACCGTGTTTTTTTTATACGTCGTCTGCCATACATGTCAGGGCATATAACAACTAAGTAAAGGAAGCGTGTGGTGGCGATTGTTAATTGTGATTGTTGAGAATATATGGAATTGGAGTAAGAGGTTAACAAAACTTTATATTGGCGTGTGAGATGGGATTCGTGGAATTTCATTGGTCAATTTCTGACAAGTTAATTTACGCGTTTCTCATATTGTAGCTTGAAACTACGACGTATCGCATAATTTTAGTTTGCACTTACATTTAATAATAATAATAAAGTTTGTGTTTGGAATGCGTTAGTTGTATATCTTATTTTAAAACATCATAAATGAATATAGTCACTGTATTTCCCAAGAATGAAACGAAACGAAACAATGTACGCTAACCTACCCCCTCAGTTGTTACTGAGAATTATAACATAGACATATTTCAAAACTTATGATTAAGAGGCGTGATCACGACTGTGCCTTTTAATTCTAGCTGTAATATTTTACATCACAAAGAACCAAAATTTGTGAAATTGATAGGGATCGAACAGCATAGATCACCGAAATCTAAATGCATCAAAATTCTGAATTCTGACATAAAGTCCAACGTGGGGATAAATTCAAAATTAATGCGGCACTGAAATGATTCCAGATAGCAACTAGACTTAGTAGATTCTCGACTTCTTCATCAGTCAGTTTGAAAAACATTTCCCCTTTTCTTTTCCACATCTTGTTGCTGTCGTTTTTTTTATTCAGGTGCAATCTCCGAATCAGTAAGTCTGGCCGCAGACGATCCCTGGGTAAAGAATCCACACATCCCCTCGCGAACGAATGGCGGCGGTACCGCTCCCGGAATCGGGAATCGAGCTGGCTCCCAGCCGGACTCGCGGACCGAATGCAACGCCACGCATACTGGATTCTAGAACCCTTAGGCAGCCGATTAACTCCGAATTGGATAATAAATATTTGTACAATAAAAAAAAAACAACAACGCAAGACATCAAATTATCGCCTGCACATTGACGATTGGACCTTCTCTCTGGCATTCTGTGTCTGATCGTGGAATTGTCGGAAAACATTCTTAATTATTGAAAACATTTGTAAGATGCGTAAAAAGCCTGTGGCGCGTGAACGGAATTCTTGCGTGGTATCAGACGTCTGTTGTTGATATCCGAACCCGTTTCAGCAGTTAAAAGTTTTGGCTGACCGCTTGGCGGGCCCAAACAAACAAGAAGATATCAACTTTTCTCATCGCGTAATGAAAGCCAAACTCATCGAAAAGGTACGCAAGGATTACGACGGAAAAAAATTGGAAGTGTCTCGTTTTTTAGTGGACTCGGACGACGAGAGGTCTTAAGGAGTAGATTCGACTCAGATCGTCATCGATCTGGTGATGATTCGAACCAAAGTGCCGAAGCAAACAAAGTTGTGGGCTCGTTCCTGCGATTATTTCACGTCGAAGGAGTTTACAAGCATGTGGTCGCTGTCGATTTATAAGTTTTGGATCAGCTATGGGGAATAATTCGGTGTCCTCAAACTGTCTAACCCGACGAGCCGTCAGGTAGTGATACGATTTTTGGGGATGGAATTCCAGAAGACCAGCGTCTGGTTTTTTTTTTTTGTGAGCAAC
>JZLH01S0425672.1:7945-36089 GCA_001188425.1 Eucidaris tribuloides
TTGTTCCCAACAGGTTAACAAATATATGACCAGAATCTCCTATTGGCAATAATTGGCAGCACTCCGAAAACCTCAACATCAAAAGATTATGCTGGAAATTTCGTCCTTTTGTCTTTTCATCGACATCACAGTTTGATTCACACTATATCGGTAAAGTTAGCACTGCTGTTAAATATCATAGCTAGATAACGGTTAAGACATTACATTTATTATAAAGATTATAAGTTAGTTTTCGAGTATTATACAGATCTAAGATTGTATCATACATTATCATCATCATCATCATCATCATCATTATCATCATTATCATCATAATCATCATCATCATCATCATCATCATCATCATCATTACAATAATCATCATCATCATCATTATCATCATTATCATCATAATCATCATCATCATCATCATCATCATCATTATAATCATCATCATCATCATCATCATCTTCATTAGCAGCAGGAGTAAGTGGCAGCATTCATGTCATTCGAATTGTTTATCATGACAAGAAACAGCAAGGGGAAATGTATGTCACATATAAATTCTCCAACATTTACTCGAAACTCACCTTTTTCTGAACGTTCGTTCTTATCATTCTTACGAACGATGTAAGCTTGTCTTGACAAAAGACTACAAGAGGCCCTGTCAAGTTCAGATTTATATTTGTTCCGAGAAACTGATTAGCGAGGTAATAGGTAATATGCAGCTCTGAAACAGCGTGCCTTGTAATAAATCGTGTAGGCAGTAATTAAGGACATGTAAGCCTTGACATCTAGTCACTTATATACTCAATGGTGCGTTCATTCACCTTATTTGCTCTTAATTAATGTCCATTTTCGTTCACGGTTTTTCATTACTCTTCTACTTGTAGAAAGATCGTAATTTGCGACTTCGATATGACAACGTCAGGGTAACGTCCTTTGCCAGATCAAACCAAAATGACGTGAATTGTGAGATATGAAGGGCAGATAAGCAGTGGCATAGCAGCCGGGGAGGGGCAGGGAAGGACAGACTGCCCCTCCCCCGAAAAAAAAAATAGCAGGAAAATTCACGCAACCACCGGGAAAATAAAAGGAAAGGACGCACATTTTGGACTGAATTACCGGGAAATTTTTGGCTCTGCCCCCCCTCCCGATAATAGGTACCTGTTACGCCGCTGCAGATAAGCCAGGCATAGATACAGGTTATCCCACGCCAGTATGTGCAATATTGAGTAGACAAAAATAAACGAAATAAGAATACAATAAAAACAATGTGAACAAAATATCGAAGTCGTGGGCTCACATTGGAGAGATCCTGACTCATGTGTCTGTAAAGGGATCTAGTAAACTTATATTGCCTCTGAGTCGTTGAGCAAAAAATCGCATTAATAACCCAACAGGTTTCAGGTCACAAAAAGGTCACGTGATATAACAGTTATTGGAATTGAAAGTTATTGGCATTTACTAGACGATTTCTATAAATATATGCATATTTTCAACGGGAATTTCTTAAACAAACTTGTTAGATTATATTTGTTCAAGCCACAGGCTAACAATGACCACAGTTTGATAAATGTGAGCTACATAATACTCCATGCTCTAAGTCTCTAAGATCTAAAAATGAAGCTTTAAAAAATTGTAGGCCCCTATTTCAAAATGATGATTTAGTGCTTTAAATAGTGAAATCTACAAACACTCAAGTCGACCAGATCCTATTTCCTCCCACAGACTTACTGTTTGTAGGTATGAACTATTTTAGCCTCCACCAGAGTGGAAATTGTTTATTCATGGCATGCAGATCTTGCCAGTGGTAGCATAATTTTGTCAAACTTTTGTATTCTAGGGTGTTTATTTGTCTATGTAAAACACTACTATGTGGCTCAGATATCAAAGTTTGACATTTTGCTTTTAATTTGAAGCTCCACAATGTTAGGCTATTACTTTAGGAATTTGTTGTGCTATTTTCCCTTTTTGTTTCTCTTCATATTTCAACCGTTTAGCTCTTTTGACTAAAGCATGATGCGATAAAGTATAAAAAGAGAAAGAGACACGTGTTGCAAGAATATTCTTTTGCTCGGAATTTTCGTTCGAAAGAAAAGTATACAAACTGTTTGATGTACGACAATTTCAATCGTCTAATCGGTGACATTTTGATAAAATTGGTTCCATGTTTATATCTTGGTATTGGTATTTTGGTATATTAAAGGCTGGTCTATTAGAATGAGTAATTTCCGATCACTGGCATTTGTACTTCAAAGGCTGTATTTGGCGGTTTCGAGTTCACAGTCGAATTTAGTGCAATTGTACTTTTGAAGTTCAACAAAGTCGTTTATGTGAACATATAAAATTGCTATGTAAAACAGTATTTTGAACCCCACAGAATAATGTCATATGACATTTGAATTAAAGGTACAGAGGCACATAAGTATTCTATCATTGATCTTTAGTTTATCATGTTGCAAAAACATTTTGGCAATACCAAAACAACCTTTAAAACAAACTTACTGAACAACCAAAAGGACGCATGAATCTATGACTATATATATATGTATATACAGAGAGCAAAAGAAAAACATGTGTAGTTTTGTTACTCTGAACTAATAATGATGTTCATTTTGCAAATTCCGGAGTAAATGTTATTTCACAGTTATTTACTTCATCTTTAAGTCTTAATTAATACTCCGAAACGATATATTCATCTAAAAAAGGAGTACTAGTCTCAATGAGGTGATCAGACCCCCCCCCCGAAAAAAATAAATGAAAAATACAAAATAAAGAAATGTACATATAATTGCAATATTAATAAAAAGCGTACAAACAAAATTTAAAAATCACATTTTCGTCGAGAATATCGTTTCAAATTGTCCGAACTTTTTTACATTCAGAATAATATTTTTGATTCTTCGAATTGCAGTAAAATATAATTTGTCAGTAATTTGTTTGTTTGTTAAAATATAAATGCACCGTGATATCACGGATAGCAGCTCAAATGGATAACATAAAAACAATTTTATTTATATAAAATAAATGTAACATTGTAGCTGAGTAGGATAATCTACTTTAATGTCTGTAGGGGAAATATATCATAACAAAAGTATTTTGATATTTTGGTATTTTTTCCTATCAGAAAGCACCCTGCAGGAAAAATAAATTTTAAAAAACAACCGCAAATGCTGGCAAAAATAGGCAGCTTATTACAAGTGTACCTACGTTAAAAACACACAGAGTTCATATGCAACGAGTTCACAGCACCAATGATCTGTAACCTCAGTAGTTCTTGGGTCGTCAAATATTGAAAAGACGCGATAGTCAGTAAGGTGTAAAGCAAACAAAGTCCATTTCCAACCAAATGCTTATTTATGAGGTATACATTTTGACCGAGTATTTATCCCTTTATCCCCTGTCTTCGCTATCGGGTAACTGCGGAGACGTAAACGCGATAATATAACACACCGCCTCGCTTCTACTGGCTCATTGGGTATTCAAGGGACGTGTCGGTAGCACCAGATTTGCACATGAATACAACACGTGGACTGACAGGGGTGTTATACAGACTAGACAAACCCGTTCATCAGATACCGGGTCATCGCGAGTAAGAGAGAGAAACTGAAATAGAAGTGGGGGTGGTAGGCTCTACTCAGTCACTTAATTGGAGGCAAGGAGTTCGAATTATCATGGAAAATATTCTAATCTGAAGTAGACACCTTAGCATCATCTAGGGGTGCAGTCGTACCAATCGTACGAATAAGCATGAATAAGTAGGATTAGTAAGTTTGGCAAGGTGCATCTAAATGACTGCAAGAGCAAATTAAAAGTATGGTATTCATACACTTAATATAGGACAAAAATATGTTGCCAACAAAACGGCGTTGCACTAATCGAAAATAACGTCAACTGTACCTCTAACTACATAATATTATGATTTGATTTCGGAGTGATCCACCATCTCCCACGATCAAATAGTCGCCATAGATGTGATAACTAATTTATGATCGTGTATTTGAGAGATTTGGAATGATGGGAAAGGTATCTTAAATGAGGTCACTTTGAGTAATAAGAATATCACACGCGAATATGCGTAGGCATGATAGCGTACGTATAACTTGCATATGGAAAACTTTGTTGCATTTGCTCCGGAGCGCCGCACTAATCCCCTACAACACGTGAAAAATTCGAGTAAAATACCCCCTATCATCAAAGAATCGCGTATAGAAAGAAAACGCGATGAGGTATTGAAAACCCTCGCCCTGCAAATGAAAGCTGAAACATTTACCTTTTCAATGAATATACTCTCAGAACAATTGCAATTCAAGAAATTAGGGCGTTTTTAGACTAAACTTAGTTTCAAATCATCGTAAATTATCAAAGTCTATGGGGATTCGGCAGAAAACACGTCATCTTGGCTGACATTGCCGAATGTAAACGTGTCTCTTTCGTTCTATCTTTGTTCTATCACTTACCCTCGCATGCCAAAACATTCTACAATATACAAGCTCTCTAGTGATGTAAAATTTATTGTGAATGGTGGAGAGGAACTTAGGGCGTTTTTTGCGTCAAATCAAAGGCAGTTTTTTATTTTTGACTAATTTTCGCACTTACGCGAGCTTCCTTCGCACAGCATTTCCATGCGCTTACGGATGAGCGCACACGTGCACGGCTTGTGTAAACAAACCGGACCGCTTCACCAAATGCAACATTCAGGGCTAAAGTATTCCATATGCAGACATAGTACCTGGGATATGGGCCATAATCATGTTAGCAAAGAAGAGACTTGTTGTTCATGGAGCGGGGATATGATTTAAGAAAAAATCCCCGTGGCTACATAACACGTGACTGATCACTTTGAAAAAAAGGGAGTTAATATATCCCAAACAATTCCCAACTATTGTACACTGTACACAATTTTCAAATAATAGACTATACCATTTTGGAGATATATGGAAAGAAAGTAGGAATGGAAACATATAGAACCCGATACCCGATTATAACATTGAAATATTCTATTGCGTATGTCAGACCACCAAAACTTTATATTGATTTAGCAGAAATAGAGAGCTACAAAGTGTTATCAACAACGTCGTTTCATCTTCCTCAAACACAGTTGAAATTTGTGTAAGCACCAGAGCTGCTGCTTCCGATGTGCAGAACGATACTTGGGAGCGTGGTAAACCAGATTTGTACAGTTCATGAGCTTCCCATAGGCTGAACAGTCATCATTGTGGGTCTCAGACTTTCTAACACACGGCCAATTTCCACGTATTCCTAGCTCATGGAATGAATAATTGACCTACGATGTGGAAGCAGGGCAGTTATTATACTGACACATATACTGTATTAAACATAAGTAACCACTAACGATATTTTATTTTACAGCCACCCAAATTTTAACCATTATCCACGACCCTGAATCGGAATCCCCCTTGTCTCATTAATAATACGTGTTATACTATAGACCGTGAGGCGAATGGTAAAACTAAAGAATTCATGCTGTATTCCAGTGGGATCCTTCAATTTACGTAGGATGTCATGACATGTGGAATAACAAACTACCGGGAAGGCAGTCAATTCTACATGCTCCAATAAAATATTAATTTCACCATGTGTCACCCTTTTGCTGTACCGAGCCTTTGTCGAATGCAAATGCCCTTCCTTCTATTCTTTACTGTTCTGTGTGATCGTTTAGTTTCACACGTATACTGTACACAGTAAATATTTTAAACAACTGCTTACCGATGTTTAAGTCTGTCACTCTAACAACATTGTTTAAAATTTTTCAACAACTAAGATAGTGGAGTCCGTCTTTTAAATAATATTGATTAAGATTTGAACAACGCTGTTCAAACTTTAACAAACATTGTTTAAAAGACTGTTCAAATCTTAACCAATATTGTTTAAAAGACGGATTCCACAATCATGGTTGCTTAAAAAAATTTAGACTATGTTGTTAGAGTGACAGGCTTAAACAACGGTAAGCAGTTGTTTAAAATATTTTTAAACAGCGTTTTTACTGTGTACAGACGACTGCTTTTGGACCTTTCCAGTCAGTTTTTGTTGAGCCCATGATGGAAAATTAAAATCCTCCTCCTTGTCAGGATGTAATAGTAACCTTTATCAAAGATTTACAACATGTTATCATCATTACATCAGTTTTTGACACTTAACGAAACGCACGTAATGTATGTATGCATGTATGTATGTATGCATGTATGTATGTATTTCCACTGACATGACTGATGAGCGATATGTTATTATCTTTATCTTTTCAAATTGTTGTCACTAATCAAATTCGATATAGCTCTTCAGATAATACTTTACTTTAAAGACATCATTTAACAATAATTATTTGTTCATGTTGAAACAAATGCGAGCTACATGATCCTCCTTTTTACTGGTGTCTCTGATGAGGTATAGAAATAAAGCCCTGAACAAAGTTGCTTCTTTAAACGATCATTTAGTACTTTTGAAAAAAGTGAACATTTACGAACGACCACTCCAATTTTCCTCTACAGACTGATGTGTTATGTTTTCCCCAGGTTATCAATTTATATTTATATTTATCTGGACGTATTTTGCTAAATACAACGTAAATGTCATACGTTTTGTGTTAAAGTATCTTTATTTGTCCATTCAAACATTATCAAAATTTCCCACAGTTTTAAATAGGGCTTCCGCAATGTTAGTGCATTTAATAAACAGGTACACAGATGACATGGATGAGGCAGGATGGAATAGCCACCGCTTTGATAAAAGTGGAGCACAACTATTTTACGAATTCTACGTAAATGTCTTTGATTGTGTGGCAAAATTCACCATTCATTTTGCTCTTACAGAATATGAACTATGGTGCTATTATTATGCAAAATCATTCCTGAATATTGTGTTTTTATTTTAAGACTAGGATGTATCCTAGCTATAGTATAATTATGACTAGACGGTTGTACTTATTTTAATACACGTTTTGCTGAGTTCTACGATATATCGGCACGAGATGACACGTATGAACAGACACAACGTGTAGGCCTATGTGTATTTATTAGAAAATATAACATGGAAGAGGAAATAAAACAAGAGCCAACGCGTGGGCCACGACGCTCACCTGAGATTATCGCAAACTCTCTATTGGTAACCCATAAAAAACATCAGCTATACATTTAATAGTTTTGGGCCTTGGACCTGATATTAGGCACAGCCACATAGCCAAATGAACCAGGTTCGGAAAACTTGCATCCTGCCATAACTACTGATTTTCACAAGTTTAATTAAATTTTTGACACCTGTTTTTATAAAAACAAGGCAGCGCCCTACGTATCATTAACATTTTGACCTGTACCTACTTATGTGACCTTGACCCATTTAACATTGAGGTCACTATACACGTAGGCGATTTTACCATCCAAGTTACTCACAAAATGGGCCAATAACAACCAAAGAACCAATTTTAACTTCATTTGACCCTTTGCATCCTACATATGTGACCTTTGACCCTAAATTTACATTGAGGTCCCTGTTATGTATATCTTACCACCCAAGTTTGCGTTACAAATGGCGTTGTGGTAGAAATTTTTACCTAGGTTTGGGCCCTTATGCGCCCGCCCCCTGGCCCCAAGTGGGGCCTGGTTGTTCCATATCCAGGAACCCTCTATCCCTCCCCCTGAGGATCATATCCCACAAGTTTCGGTCTTAAAATCATTGATTGGTGAATGTGATTATTCTCATAGGGCCCCATCCCAACTTTGCCCCCTTTAGGGACAAACCGGGCCACCCTGGGATAGCATGAGGAACATTAATGCTAGCACATATAGAGGTATCTACACAACAAAGTGGCTTACCTAAACTATTTCTGATCTAGAGAAAAGATGTTTGAAAACTACCCTACTTTTTGGCCCTATTAGGGCCCTGCCCCTGGGCCCCCAGGGGGGCCAGGTGTTACCATTGAGACCCTTGAGATCCCCACCCTCTAACGCATCATTCTCTGCCAAATTTGGGAGCCAAATACAATCATGTCATTTTGAAGAAGAAGCTGAAAAATGTGTAAAAGGTTTCGCACGACGCACGACGCACGACACGCACGACCACACGCACGTACGGCACACGATACGACGCACGCACGACGGACGACGGCGACGGCGAAAAGCGATCGCCAATACTCACCTGAGCTTTGGCTCAGGTGAGCTAAAAAAGTGATGTCAAGGCATAAAAAGAACGAGAATAAAGTTAAGAGCTTGAGACAGCTCATACAGCATCGACCCTTTACTTAGCATGCTTCGTTAAAGCTTAAAGTGACATGATTGGGAGAATAAAAAAAATGCCTTTCGAACCAAGCTGGTTGAAAAATAAACCAAATGTACACCAGCTGGAGTGGATCTTCAGGCTGGAAGGATTTGTCCTGAGTTTGTTTACTTAAGGAGAATCAAGAATGAACTGGCCAGCAGTTTAATTTTATCGGGGCAAGATAGATTTAATACCCATAGAAGGCTACACTGCAAATTTGTCTGTTACAAGGCATAATGATGGACATTATTTCAAAATGAGTCAACTTTTGACTATAAAATTTTAACAGTAGAATCCCTGCATAGTTTACTTGATTCTAGAATAGATTCTACCCCAAGTTGAGGACTAGCCCAATCATGTCATTTACCTTTAAAATGAATGCACGCCGAATCAAAACACATTTATTTCTGTTGACGCGTTTGCTGGCTTGAAGCTAGCTTGAAATTAAATTCATGGACAGAATGCGGGCTCGCATGTCAGACTCCAGACGTGAGTTAATGGATGGTTTGGATTATCTCGAGAATTGTAAAGACACGACGGTAATCAACGATCAATTAGCCGATCTTTCATCGAATTAATTTGCATGGAATAAGGAAGGAATTCCAAATGATTCGTAACAAGTCAGCTTTGCTAGAGATTTAGCATTAGGGAGTGGCAAATGCGTCTCGACTTCCTCTCCGTATTATGCGTGTATAAACATACATATAATAACAAAATAGCTTGCAGTCACACCAAAAAGTACAAACTACAAACTTTCTAAATTAAATTAACCTTTAAATCATATCGCCACCACAATGTCAATCCATTTGGGCAATAATTGGGATAGATGCAGTTCAGTTAACTTTCAATTTAATTTCTACAATTGCTGCGAAGAGGAAAAGAAAAGAAAGGAGAAAAATGCCAACCCTCTACGCTGAAATTAATTTTGCATGCCACATAGTATAACTCTCCCCGAAGCGCTGCTATGAAAATGACATATCTGCGAGCTATCGTTGAAGAGAATTCTCTCTCCTTTTTTAATTCAGTTTTTACTAGGATACGGGAAACGGTAGTGACTTTTCGTTATCACCCCGGGGGCACATCAACATTACTTCGTCACCGTTTTGCAGCGTTTATTGAAAGACGACGGTCACGAACATACCAGGCATTTTACGCCGAGACCTGCGAGGAATCAATAACGCCGTTGACCAAGGAAGTGTCGTATTTCGAGCAGGCCAGTTTATACAAACAAGCAATCAAAGACGCGTGTTTGTGTGTGGACGGGGTGGGAGTGAAAAGAGAGAGTAAGAAAGATCTAAAAGACAGTTTCAAGCAATTTGAATCACGTTCTCATTTCCACTTTGCCATGAAAATGCGAATAAAAGAGAACACTGAGAGCAAAATGTCTGCCAGTTGATTTGTAATCATGGTGATACTGTAAAATTGAAGGAGATTGCTAACCGTACGTTGTGATCAAACAAAGATTTACGTCTGCTTTCGTATTTGTGGTGTGAACTGCAACTGACTGCTATTAAGCCACCACAACCGTTAAATAATTTCCAAAATGTATCAGGTCAAATATAGTTGTCAATTAGAACGTTGATAGAACCAAAACTGCATACCTACGAACTTGAACAATGCTACAGTTAATTGGATAATACAGTTTCAGTTCAAAAGGTGTAACAAACACGACCAGAATTGAATTGAATTTAAATAGGTGTTACACAGGTGCAATATCAATTTTAAAAGGTGATCGATCGATTATAATAGCCCAGATAAAATGAATTTAGATCTTAATA
This sequence comes from Eucidaris tribuloides, assembly GCA_001188425.1. Taxonomy (NCBI): domain Eukaryota; kingdom Metazoa; phylum Echinodermata; class Echinoidea; order Cidaroida; family Cidaridae; genus Eucidaris; species Eucidaris tribuloides. The sequence continues at coordinate 17,977 of JZLH01S0425672.1, forward strand.
TACTAGCTGTACTTAAATACGTTTACACCAAGGATAACTAAATAGTTTTGTGAAAATTGAGCCGCGTTGAGTCCATGACCCAATAAGACATCTTTTCTGCAAAAAAGGGCATAATATCAGTCTGCCGCAGTCATACGTCACTGAAAACAATCATGGTTATAAAAATCAAGTCTACAACGTTAATTTTCATGTTTTGATTTGAAAGAAAGTTAGTACAAGGTGTACATATAAGGCAATACTGTCATTCGTGTTTGTAGTATTGAATTACTCGGAACAGAATATCCTGGTATTTACTATTTCTGTAAAATGTCAGTTTATATCTACAGAGACGAGTTTGGATTCCCAAGTACAATAACACATTTTGATAAGATTTTAGACTTCGACTTTGCCTTGTCCGACGTACGTACTTGTGCTACTACTAATACTTCTACCCCATTCTTCATTTTCTGCTTAACATACGACTAATGATGATGGAGATGAGCGGTTGATGATGATGATGATGATGATGATGATGATGATGATGATGATGATGATGATGATGACACGATGATGATGATGATGATGAAGAAGATAAAAATGATATCTACCACTAGTGCTACCTTCTGATGCCTACTAATACACTACTCCTTAACTACTACAACTTCTACTACTACTTACTACTACTACTTCTACTATTACTACTAACTACTACTACTACTTCTACTTTTACAACTACTACTTTTCTCCTCCTCCTCCTTCTTCTTCTTCTTCTTCTTCTATCTTCTTCTTCTTCTTCTTCATCTCTCTCTTCTTCTTCTTCCTTCTTCTTCTTTCTTCTTCTTCTTCTTCTTCTTCTTCTTCTTCTTCTTCTTCTTTCTCTTCTTTTCTTCTTCTTCTTTCTTTCTTCTTTTCTCCTTCGCCTTCTCTTCACTAGTTCGTCTGGTACTTCTAATGTACTTCTTTTACCGTGTCCTACACTTGTGAGTTTCAGAAAACATAATTCAAGCATCTTTAGATTAAAGGGCGTTACATTTGTCTTTAATACATAATTGATATGAAAGCCGCTCCAACATGTCATTTACCCCATCTATGCATGAAAGAAGTGTATTAAATTATGCAAAGACTGCACACTAGATAACTCCGTCTATTCAACTCAAAGTTTCCTATCAAAATAGAGCAACTTAGGAGTTAATATAAACATATTACTAAGATATTGTGAAAAGAAGTAAAAACATGTATATAATCATTTTTAAGAAATTATTAAAGTTTCTGTGGTCTGTGTGAAAACATACGTTAGGAGGACACGATATGGACAACGGCACCAATTCTAAATTACCCCTAAGAATAAAGTAATATTCTGCACTTTAAATTCCGTCAAAAAGTAAAACTGTCGATTTTGTGAAGACATAATATTGTATAAATAACATAATAATGATTTAAAGAGCATGTAAGAAATAATGGATGCCTTAAAAAATTAATATAAAAGTAATCACTCACCATTAATTAATATAGGTTTTCATATATCGAATGAATAAGATATGACGTTTATATTCACTTATCGATATCTGTACTTTGCCAATCAAAATTGTATTCATTGAAGATGCATTTCAGATAATAATGGGATTATCAAGTTGTCAACTACACGTTGCATAACCAGATCGCGACAAGTACCAGAGAATATTTTCCTCATATCACAAAATGTGAGGAGAGGGGAATGATTAAAATGGGTATAATGTTGTTACGTTGCTAACTTGTAGCGACTAATGGACATTATAACAATTAATATGATTGGAATATGCAAACGATAAATGCAGTGTATTTACATTCAGTAATCGAACGATAATTCCATGGCATCGACATTTTTACCACTTACTAACTCGCTATTCAGTTTATTTATTTTGAATTCATAATGTGTATAACTAAAAAAAAAAAAAAATACCATTTCCACTCCTAAATTGTTAAAGACGTCTTTTGTGTGAACTGGCAAAAACTTAAGCATCAAATAATTACTTTAAATCTAATTTATACGGGCATTTGTATCATGTTTACTTTGCAATATAAAAGCGCACTTATTAATTTAGGAGGCCATTTCCGCAACTCATCCGGAAATTTTGCTGTAATTATATTATGAGAGTGTTTCCAATGTAGTTCCCATCAACGATTTACATAGTTTACTTAAACGTACCAATTCGGGAGGTATGGGTCTTGATTAAATTAAAGTAAATAATAATTATATTAAACACAATGTTGCAGTAATGATGTGACTATATTAATAAACGTATTTTGACTTCACGTATAGCCTATAGATTACAAAGACATTATAGGTGCAACCGTTCATATCCCAGCAATGCAAGCTATCTGCATTATTAAGATAAGTCAATATAAGTATGGGTCTGAGATATATGAAACTTGCAAAAGTTTAATGGAGAAATCAACTAGGAAAAAGTAGGAAGTATATATATATATATATTTACTAAAGAGTAACATCGAACGTGAACAAATTAGATCCAACAGGATCAAAGAGAAAGGTAGAAAAGGGGAGAATGTACAATGGTACTTAGAAAAAAGAAAGACCATGTGTATGTGTGCGTGTGTGTTTGTGTGTTGTTCTGTGTATGTGTGTGTGGCTGTGAATGTCCGCGTGGTTGAATGGTGCTGTTTGTTTGTGTTTGTGTTTGTGTGTATGTATGTATGTCTCTGTGAGTGAATGTATGTCGCCACTCTGTGAGTATGGTTGTCTCTCTCGCTCTCTTTGTGGGGGATGTGGTTCCGCAGCCAACCACGACATCCATATATTCCCGAGTTCTTCCACATCTTCTGTAGACGAACATACGTGCTACTCACGGTGATCAATAAACGTGTATAGATTTACAAACGGGTCGATAGGGGATGACAATCGGGAACTTAGGCGGAGACTCTACAAGGGAAAACAACATGGCATCATGTGGAGAAGATAATATGTCATTGTATCATTTCTGTGTCACATGCTATGATTGAAATGTAAAGAAGGACAACGCTGCGCAAAGGTGTGTCTGTTTCAATTAATCCAGATTCTTTAACAAACGTGTGCGTGTCCCAATTTACCCAGACAGTGTCAGGGGCGAATCTAGAGTAAACCCAGACCCGTGGGAAAGGGGGGGGGGGGTACGTCGACGCCTCCTGAGCTCCAGTAACCTCTCCGAGGTGGCCGTAGAGAGTACGTCAGCAGTAGCTTTGACCATTGATGTCCAATATTATAGGCACCAATGAGGACGTATGAACCATTAAAAACAACAACCTTGCATCCCCTTGCCATATAGATAATTCTGCCAAACTTGGTTAAAATCTGGACAACCTTTTTAAAAAACAAATATGACAATGTTTTGTCACTCTCCCCAGGCCTTATCCCTCCCCAATGTCCCTCCCGGCACGACGCGCAATACGAGACAGAGAAAATGCAGTGGCAATATTTCACTTAAACCTTTGGATCAGGTGAACTATGATTTCAACGGCGATTACAAGGTTCGCTGTCCTGGTGGTATATCACTTGGGTGTGATCGCGAAACCGGTGGGTTGGGAGATCCAGCCGCTTTTGTTATAATTGAGGAAATAACTCGCGGGTCATTGTCATGATTGTGTCCCTCATTTCGGGCACTCGGAGAAGGGAAGGCTTAGTCTATCACTGGTTTTACTCGGGGTCCCACAAAATAATGATATTACTTACGAAATAAAAGTTAGTAAAGACGCATTCTCTCCCATGCACTAACTCCCTTTTCACTCATGTGCTGTGTGGCTATGATAAGAAAAAACGCCCGTATGTACCCTCACGAGCACCCTCTTGGACACTACTGTATTAATCGTGAGGGTAATATCCATTTAAACTGTAAAATAAAACCATCAATCATATAACTAAAGATCAAACATTTAGCATTTGGATTTGGATTAGCATTTTGGACACCTTTGTAAAACTGCATGTATCGTGAAAAAGAAAGTTGTCTTTCGCGCGTCATGTATATGCGGCATTACATGACAAAATTAATATATCAAAATTGGTCACTACTTTGTCAACACAACTCATAAAGATGCAGAGATGGTTAAAAAGGTGGATTCAGAGAAAATAAAACTGCCTTTCTAGTGACAAGACATTACCACAACAATTTTATACTTCCTTGTTGTCTGAACTCAAGAAACATCCACATTCTGTTATCAGTAATTAATTACCTTAGATAACTTATAAAGTTTATTGAGAAGCCGTTAACTTTTCTCTGAACAGAATATAGATGTCGCGTTGCAAATACATCATTCTAAACTCAAAATTGTTTGCTTGCATTGATTCAATTTCACGGGTGACACCTTTCGATCTCGTTAATAACAATGTTGCTGCTCCGCGAAAAGTGAGATGACACAAAATACCGCTCATAAGACCATGTTGGCATGTAATTCAAGGCGTCTTTGCATCAATCATTCCAGATAATGGCTGCCGGTCGGTGCACCGGTCATGGTTTTCACCGATCTTGTCATTGTTGTTTCCCATTCGATGGAGGATCCGGAGGTTTTAGGGACACATGGCCTCCTCATACAAATATACATTAAAGGCCCACTGTCATGACAGAATGTAGAACGCCCTCTTTTGACTCTAATTCTAAAATTGGGGCATTAATGCTACCCATAATGCAATAAAAACATCACGGCGGTGTGGTAAAATAGAGCATTCATTTTCCTCCTGTTATGTGTAGACTATAACACAGCAACCGTCCATATTTGTGAGTATGCACCTGTTTCTAAAGACTATAGTTCTCATCCTCTCGGTGGTTGAGTGGGCCCTTGACAGTGGGCCTTTAACCCTAATAATGTGCCATGAAAAGTGTTGCCTAAATACCGATTTAATGTCTTCGCAATTGATTTATCATTGGTAAATCGTCATTTGATCTCGCATTGCATTAGTCAAAACTTTATTTAGCACTGCAGCAGTTCTTTGTTGCAATTTACAAATTGTAGATAAGGCGTACCCAGCCGCGAGTTAAGAAGGATTGGTGAGGATAAGAAGATTAAAAGTTCATTGCTCTAAAAATGTCGTAAGGATTGATTCATGGCACTGCATTGCTACGCTATACTGAATAAGCAGCTTGGTTCAATACTGCCTACGCACCCTACCCCCCCCCCCCCGCCAAAAAGTAACAATAAAATAAGATTTCATGTACCTTGGTTCTAATGTCAACGAATGAATAAACACATAGCGTGCTTTTTAATTTGCGATCGCTCTGTTGATTATTTTCATATATATATTACTATCGTAACAGTTGGAGATGAGCCCATATGCTTTGCTACGTAAGTACAATGAAATGATATGGCTGTTGGGGGCTGAGACTTTATGGCACAAAGAGACATTGTTAATACCTGGGATACCGCTGCACCCTATGCAGTTGACTTCTTAATATACCTCTCGCTCTTATATTGTACACGGTTCAAAATAAGGCATCCACCTCATAGCAAATGATCCGTTGTATAGGAATTCCATCAGCCAATATATTTAACAACCTTCCAAGTAATTTAATAAGTCGACAACCCGTTTAGGAACTATTTTTCATAGGAAGTCAATATATTACAAATGTATCATTATTAAATGGTCTCTCAAATTATTGATGAATACAGCATTTAAGGACAAAATGCTGTGAGTTCCATTGGGACCTTTAAGTCGGATAACAAATTGTAGACTCTACACTTGGTCATAAAATACTTTGCATGTAAATCAATATTATACTTTTATATGATACTACATCGAACTAAGCGCAAGTCATAATTTGGACCTGCACTAACACAATTATTGCAATCAAATGTGAATATTCTGTACGCTAGAACAAAACAGGACAAAACTTAACTAACCACAGAAACATTTAAACAACACAAAACACGATAAAGTTCAAAAGATGTACAGTATATTAAAGCTAGAGCCATACACTAGTCCCTAGAGCAGTAAACCTGTTAAAGGAAGATTTCTGTTTCGGAAACTGTTCAAGTGAAATTACGTTATCATGGTTATTGCTTCACGAAATGAGTACACCTTTCGGTTAAACCTTACGACATGTTATAAAAAAAATAGGTAGCACTCTGTTAGATTACTGAAAGTCTCATCTTTGAACTCAAGTTGAAACACGTTTATGTCTGGCGGCAGCTGGTAAGCCGAGCTTATGCGACCGACACGCTGTTGTAATTAGGTCATCCATCTACATCACACTCCAAAAACAACACCCAAAACCACATGATTGATGTAGTTCAAATCACTAATAGGTCACATTGCTGTTGTATTTTGTATTCCTTCACCCTATTCTTTGACATCAAAATATGAAAATTCCACATGTGTGTGTGTGTGTGTGTGTGTGTGTGTGTGTGTGTGTGTGTGTGTGTGTGTGTGTGTGTGTGTGTGTGTTGTAAAAGTTCGTTACTGGATCTTTAACGATTTAAAATACATTCGATTTATATCAAAACAGATTTGATTAGGTTAAAATCTAAAGAAAAAAGTCAAAATATTTTAATATGATTTGAGAGAATTCTATTGAATGTGCTACTAAATATTAACTCCCCCACACACACACACAAACACATGGACACACACACACACACACACACAACACACACACACACACGCACAACACACACACACACACATACAAATAGGCATAAGATACAAGTTGGCAGTAACATGGTTAACTTTTTAACCAATACCAGGCTACACAGGGTGTAATTTGAAATAAAAATATTAACAGTTCATCGCACCTCTCAGAATTATATCTTTTATTCATGCATAATGTCCTTGTACATTGGTTTATTTAGAATAGTATGGTTTGGTCGAGATTTTGGGGACAAGAACTACGTGATCTAAGCAATGTTTTGAAAATAAAATGAACCTATTGTTTCAAGACTATATTGGACCGTTAATGTGGACATTGTTTCCTTATCATTAGATCAACAACTTTGATTTTTCAGCACTGCCCCTTCAATGTTCCTCTGCAAGCAGTTCTCAAAAGAAAATTATAGGATTCCATGTCTTTCCAGATTTTTTGTTAGTGTATTATATTTGAACAAGATTAAAAGACACAAGAAATAGGCATTACAAAATATTAAAATATTGACTGACCTTATCTTGTGGACATGAATGCACGTTGACATGATGCAAACAGCAATTGTCTATTCCTGCCTCGGAGGGAGGAGGGCAAACCTTCGTCTCGCACCATTTCTTGGCTTCAGCACCCGTTCTGTAAGGAACACAAACATATAAAGATATTAAACATTTTTTGTCTTATTTCAGAAATAAACTTTGGGCTCAAATCAGGACTCTTACTCAATGTGCAGTTCTAGAATATCAACGAAGCAATGAAGGCGCGAATGGTTTGCCGGAACTGTGATCAGGCTGCTGTGTAGAGTAAGAAGATTAGGACGTGAAAATACATCATTAATCATTTTTTTTATGGAATCATTGCTTTATGCAAATTTGCGAACTTGGTAATGACATAGTTAAACATAAATAATTATGTTAGGAGATAACATAAACCAACCTCGAGAATAAAAGTGTGAAGTTCTTTTTTTTATTCTTTTTTAGGACACTGTATGCAGTATATGCCATGCTCAAAACATTCAGGAAAGTTGGCTAGGATAAAATTATAACACTTACTTACGGTATTTTGTTTAATTCGTAATGATGAATCATGATTGTCGAATTCAAAAACTTCTTTTAAGTCGTTACGAATAAGTCACAGGGAAATTTCTTCTTAGTCTTCTTCTTCGTCTTCTTCTTCTTCTTCTTCTTCTTCTTCTTCTTCTTCTTCTTCTTCTTCTTCTTCTTTTTCTTCTTCTCCAAAAACAAAATACTTGACATCTAGTAAGTAACGGACTATATTCCACACAACTCAACGATTTATCGCAGGTCGACTTGGAATTTTCGTCATTACACCTGCAATTAGTCTCTTCTTTTCTGATGCCTATACCACACTTATCGCGTAACTGATGTAACCGATGTTATTTGAATTTTTTGGAAAGAAATTAATCCATAATAATAAGAACAAATAGTCTTGAACATCATCAACAACGTCATTTGTCTTGCTTTCTTTGGAAAATGTACTTTCTTCGAGAAAGTTCTATAAATCATCGTTAATATCCAACAAAAGTGTTGCACGTTATTAGAAATCGATATTTTCTCTCACTTAAATTTTGTACTGCAAGGAGCGCGATGGAGTAACTATGGTGAATAACAAAACACGACGTCGACTGTACAAGTTACCAACACTGCAAGACGCGGGAAAACACGCTGGAAGTACAAACAAAACAAAACAAAGAAAAAAAACAAGGGACCAGCTAATTTGATAGATGTGTGGAGGCGTACACTCCAAGGAAAGCATAATTCAGACGGTTTGCCCTGGAAGGTGAACATTTCTTCACCTTTCGTGTGACAAAAGCCCCTACAGGAGTAGTCCCGTCGTTCTGCTTTGAATACTCCGAAGCGCTATCCTGACACCTCGGTCGTCTGACGGGCGAGTCGAGCAGTCAATAGCATAAAGTTCGTGCCTTTTGATCTGTTTATACACCAAAGTGTTGCCAGAGGCAGATCTCGATACACCTTGGGAATGCCAGTTAGAAACACACGTCCGTTGATTCGTGTTTTTGTTTTCTTATAAAGAGTAAGAAATTATGAATTTTGTATTATCAAAACGTCAGTTTGTCGTATACTCCGTGACTTCGTACTTTTTTTTGTTAAAAACTATGAGTAACTATTTTGTTCTCTATGTAAACTCACGACATTGCAAGCAAATAAACACCTGCAACAGTATGTATGCATGTGTTTACCGTTTTCACAAGCCAATGTCCTATTGATATTCACTGCCAAAGCGAGAGAAGGGCAAGGGGTGCGAAACAATAAAAATACGATATTAACTTGGCGGGTATTGCTGTTTTGCGTCTTGTTTTTCTTTTCTGCAAGCCTAATGCGGGTGACAGCCGGCAGCCACTACTGACAACACCTTCCACTCGAGTGCTTTATTCGAAGCTATGCATGTTTTATTCTATTTCCACACTTGATTATGTAAGAACAAACTTTCGATGAATTTTTCATGCTTGATAAACGACGCAAGTGCTTCAGTTTGGGGACGTTTCCCCCTCAACACCACAGCTGTTCTTTTATTGATTACAAAGTTAAATCGACCTAGCGTTTGGGAACAGGTTATAATCCGACAACGCACTAAAAACAGCAGTCTAATTCACAGTAACAGTAAGTAAGAAGTAGTAGTAGAAGTAATAATATAAGTAGAAATAGTAGACGTACGTAGTAGAAGTAGTAGAAGTACATGTATGAGAAGCAGTAGTAAAAGTAATAGTAGTGGTAGTAGTACGAATAGTAGTAGCAGTTGTAGTAGTAAAAGTTGCAATAGTAGTATTAGTTGTTGTTGTTGTTGTTGTTGTTGTTTTTGTTGTTGTAGTAGTACTAGTCGCAGAAGTAATAATATAAGGAGAAGTAGTAGAAGTACTTGTATGAGTAGCAGTAGTAGAAGTAATAGTAGTGATAGTAGTACTTATAGTAGTAGCCGTAGTAGCAGCAGGTAGTAGTAGTAGTAGTAGTAGTAGTAGTAGTAGTAGTAGTAGTAGTAGTAGTAGTGGTAGTAGTACGAATAGTAGTAGCAGTTGTAGTAGCAGAAGTTGCAATAGTAGTATTAGTTGTTGTTGTTGTTGTTTTTGTTGTTGTAGTAGTACTAGTCGCAGAAGTAATAATATAATATAATAATATAACTGAAAGGTGAACCCATTTCGGGAAGCAATAACGTATATCCATGAGTAGCAGTAGTAGAAGTAATAGTAGCGATAGTAGTACTTATAGTAGTAGCCGTAGTAGCAGCAGGTAGTAGTAGTAGTGGTAGTAGTAGTAGTAGTAGTAGTAGTAGTAGTAGTAGTAGTAGTATCAGTAGTAGTGGTGGTAGTAGTAGTGGTAGTAGTAGTAGTAGTAGTATCAGTAGTAGTGGTGGTAGTAGTAGTACTAGTAGTAGTAGTAGTAGTAGTAGTAGTAGTAGTAGTAGTAGTAGTAGTAGCAGTAGTAGTAGCAGCAGCAGTAGTAGTAGTAGTATCAGTAGTAGTGGTAGAAGTAGTAGCAGTAGTAGTAGTAGTAGTAATAGTAGTAGCAGTAGTAGTAGTAGTAGTAGTATCAGTAGTATCAGTAGTAGTGGTAGTAGTAGTAGTATCAGTAGTAGTAGTAGTAGTAGTAGTAGTAGTAGTAGTAGTAGTAGTAGTAGTAGTAGTAGTGTGAATTAAATTGTAGCATATCTTACCAATAGATTATACGTACCATTTGAATGCACACACAAATAAGTATTCATCGTTTTTGTTCAATTTGCCTGTTGTCTTGCATTGTCATTCTCCTTTATAATTATGATTGTTTAAAAATAAATTTTCTTGTATCATGAAAATTCGATAACTGTTTTATATCAATTTAAACATGCCTCGCATCACTCTTGGAATTATTTCTTTGGAATCCCTCCTCCAAGCGGAAAGTTTCATAACGTCGGTAATTCAGTTTGGCCATTTTGATTCCTCTCTTTGTACACACCACTCGAATACCGACACTGTTTTCCACCTGATGCGAGTCATATGTTGCTACATGCGAGCTGATGTTTCTGTCGTTCTAATTTTACAAGAAAATCGCATATCATCGAAACAGCTCCTTTCATGTAATATTCATGTACCGGCACAACAATCTATCTTTATTAGATAAGGGACAGCGTAAAGGGACATCGATATATAACAGTCATCTTCTATCAGTTACATATGTTTTATTACTTTCACGTAATGAGATTTCGCTTTTCGTCAATATTGCTATCAGGGGTTACACGTCCTGTTCAATACCACGGAGCTGTACAGAATATAAAGATCGTCGGTGTGCAAATGATTTATATCTTTCTGTCGTTATGAAACACATTTAGCGAGTCTGGGATCCGGTTTCCATGTTAGAACCAGGCGTCTAGACAACTTACACCATGTATTCTATTATATTACATACATATGAGCTGTACCAACGCGATTATCATTGATCTTTATTCTACCTGAATGCAATTTGAGTTTTGGGGGTGGTGTTTCTGTTGTGATACATATTGGATGCAAGTTACTACGACTGACATGACAAAACAACATAAATTCGTTAAACCAGTTGGAGACAATTTGATTTCGGTATAACACTAATTTTGCATAGACCCCAGCCCGAAATATCTCGTAATTAGTCCCAGGCTGAGGTGTATGGACAATGCGTGTCATACCAATATCAAGTCATCTTCAATAGGTTAAAACACTGCGTTCTGCTCATCTGATGTTGCGTTGTCGATGGCTAATTAGACGAAACCTACCTATGACGTCATCGTCATGGGGTATTCGTTAGGAGAGGAGTATGTTTCAAAGTGCCCGTATAACACTTCGTGTCCTGTCGTTGTGAACTTCTGTTTTAATTTGAAACGAATGTATCTCCAATGCAGGGGAAAGTGTGAGCCCCATGAAAGTCGTATACCTACAAGTTCTATTGACATTCAACATGTAGCTCTTTAAGAGCGAACGCGGCTTCGGCGCTTGACACAAAGTTGACTTCAGTGTAACAAAGCTATTCAGACAGTCGAGAGGACACGGCTTCTACAGGTAAAGAAGATACTTTCAAGATGGAGGCGCGCTTACAATCCGAGACTCACTGCATAAACAAGGCAATTATGGTGTTGAAGCGTGACATTTACACCGGATGGTCGAACCCACCCGTTTCTCTTCTAGTGCCCCCTTTTCTCGTGCAACGTGCAGGCGATCAAGCTTCATTTTGTATCTAGCACTTGATTCATTGCGGCAACATCGTGTACCGTATGTCGAAAAGACGCTCATGAATCAATTGAAGTTATACGCTGAATAATTGCCTGTAGTGTCAGTGTTCCATGACGACCAATAAACAAACCGTCCCCCTTTGATGTGCATTTACTATCTGTTAAAAATAACACCCAACAGAAAAGACCGCCGAGCCAATTCATAAATAGATAAACATTGTCGTCAGAGAAATCTCTATAAAACACACTAAGTTGTTATGTTGTCAAACATTCAGCGATTTCGATTAAATTCACGAGAGTACGATCACGCGGAGTGACGTATACCTGAGATCACACATAATCATGTTGCAGGTTATGAAATGGAAATGAGCACGTAGGCCTATACAATTTCTTTTCAAACTGATATGACATTTTTTATCATTTTCTCCGATAGTTTTCCTTTCAAATACAGGTGCACATGGAGGTCTACTCACGGGTTATGGTTATATAACAGAAAAAAACTCGCACCTTGCTGCACTGCAAAAACTGGGGTGTTAAATTTGACACCCATGGTGTTGCACAATATAGATACCAGACGTGGCGTAAAATTCTAACACCACGGGTGTTATTTTAACCCCAACTATTTCAAACATCAAGAGTATTGACTTTAAGACCATGGGTGTTGAGAAAATTAATATTTTTCCGGTATTCATATTGTGCAACACCCTCGGTATTAAATTTAACCCTCTGTTTTTTTTTTTTTTGCAATGTGCTTGTAAGTTAAAAGACGGCCATTACCTTTCATTTTATGTATTAAAACGTACAAGATTTTATTTGGGAGAGCATGAGGATAGTTAATAAGCTCCTATTACACAAATAATATCTGTTCAACCAATTTCGTTTCGTGATGGTTCGATGGAACATCATAAGTTATGGCCTGAAACTAACTGTAACAATGAGGAGTGTAAACGTTTCTGTAGTTTTTACCCGATAAGACGATAGTAATTGTGATGCCAGTAACCATAGTTGGTTTTGATAAGCTTTACCCGAGATGCAAAACTGCTCACTTCGCATACACTGTTACATCTGTTTTACACTTTAAGACCTGTACGATATAATCGGGCGTGACAGGCTGAAATAGATTGTGAAAAGAAAAAAAAATACCCTGACCAGCTATTATGAAACAAAGTTACATAGAACTGATGACGGGGCATTTGGAGAAAACGACCCGTCCCCCTTTCACCTGTGCCATGCTTTATCAGTAATGTATCAGGGAGGAGGGAATCGAGCCGAACCGTTTGCAGAATGAAATATAACCGATCGCCACACATGACTCAATACTGTCGTCAAATGCAGCCACGATCCTCGGGGCATAAAAAGAGAATACGGGCCCCGTTTATTACCCATCAATAAGCTAAGAGTCAGGATGACATTAAAATCATTATGGGAGAAATAAAGACTTTCAGCCCGCTCACCGGGCAGGAGTATCATTTACGGTAAAGTCTCTCGATTCAGTCAATGAATATGGTCTTATTCTGCTATAAAGACGAATTTTGTACTCCCGAGACGCATACGACTCGCAAGTGCATTAGTCAATCGCATGCATTAAACCCCGGGACAGATGTATCGTGCTACAAAACAAATACTGCATACGAAATAATGCCAAATATGTAACTTAATCGTCATTTATCAGGTTGGTCTGATTTTAATTGTTCGTCGGTCTTATACCTTAAATCAAATTATAATTTCGCACCGAATACAGTGCACCCGAGGTGTTGTGAAAAGACGCGATACTATTTTACAATAAGTAGAATCAATAAAGCATTAAATTCCCATTCGTATGAATGAAATCATTCCCAAGTTCTCCACTTACGTCAACAATCTTTAATTCAATTTATTTGAAGAGATTTTTTTTAAAGAAAAAAAAGGTGCATGATCAGATATTATGTGTCTCCGCAGATATGACGATATTTGATTACAGTTATAATTTTAGTCCATTGTAACGTATTTTGAGGTAACATGTAAGACATACGATTTTGGCACAAATGCAAATTTCGTATTTTTCAAACATGCAAACAAAACTGTCACGCTGAGAAGTAGAAGCCCTAAGCTAGCAAGTATCGTCCACCTGGTAAATGATTAGCCGTGTAAAGTTTGTCACTAAGCCGCCTTTGGTTATTTTTGCCCTATACTTTTCGATTACCCCAACCTAGATCTTGTAATATTAAGCTTTCAATCAAATGATCGGAGGGGATTTGTTTCATCCGAATGTGAATGGGATACATGTACAACTTTTATAATGGATTTCATCAATTTCATGGAAATTGCCTTTTAGCGAATCCATTTGCAAAGGCACAGTAAGTCATAATCCGATTGGTAAAGAATGTTATTTCAAATAACTATAGATTACCTCTTGACTGTATGGAAACTAAATTTTAGATTGCCTTCATCTTAAATATTTCGTATTGAAAACACTGTTAATAAGCAGATTCTTTTTGGCATAATGCGGCAGGAAAGGGATTTGTAACTGCACACTAAGAAAAATATGTTTAACTTTGCACCTTTAGAGGAACACCTTTACGGGTGCATCTTTGCACCTTTCAGACCTGAAAGGTGCAAAGTTACACCTTAAAAGGTGCACCCAGTGTGAAAGGTGCAAAGTTTCGTCCCCTAAAGGTGCTCCCAGTGTGACATTGCTAAAGGTGCAAAGTTGAACCTTTTTTTCTTAGTATGTATACAATTTATAGCTGAAAATGTTATGTTATAATACATTTCATAGTATACTTTAATCTCAGATTTAGGTGGCATGTCTGAGTTAAAACTCTTCAGTATTAACCCCGTTTAATTTATTGAAGTATATGGAAAAGGCAGTGGTATATAAATTATTATTATAGCGTTGCTGAGATGCTGACGAGGAGATAGTACTACTACACGTCTGCACGTAAAATCGCAATTGATACCCAAGTGGACTACCATTTTAACGATAAGATAGAGTACTTGCAGAACATAATTTTGATATCAACCATTTTCAAACCTTCTATGAACAGATGGTATTTTGAAATTTCACTATAATACAGAAGAGAGTATAGTTCAATATGACAAAACACTTTATTCATAACAAATCTTCTACATAAATCTTCATGGTGACAAAGCACTAACGTAGAAATCTGTATGTGGGGAAATGTTAATTATGCCTGGGGTTGACGGTGGTAAATTCACCCTTTTAAAACTGTCAATCCTACAACTATTTATTACATTTGTAGTGAATTAAATGTCATTACAATGTAAATGTCATACTTTCACTGGAAAAAAAGAGTAAATGTTGAATTCTGATGCAAGATTATCTATCATCAACCAGTACCTGTAGTTCCTCTCTAACCCAAATGGTAACTCCACAATGAACGATTTTTAGAATTGTTTATTTCTAGGAAGGAAATGGTGATACGTCGGTGACAACCATACACTGATTAATGAATGAAATGTTTGCAGAGAGAATTTGCAGAGAGAATTTATTCTGCATCATACACTGATTGTGTGAATAAAAATGAAGATCGATTTGAATGCGTGATGTCAACCCATGACGTGCCGTGAATGTGAAATATATTCCCACAAAATGTAGAATACCTGACAACATAGATGACTAAAATGTAGTCAACTAGTTATAAAGTAGCCGTGTCGCCGTAACAGCACTTGACTATAATTTCTCGAAGCTTGTCCCATTTGTTACGGTTGAAATATGGCGAACTCTTCTGTCCCTCCCCCCCCCCAAAAAAAAATGATTCTCACTGCATTAATTCTCATACACAAGCACGTGTCACTCGCAACATGCTCTTAGAGGCGTGTTAAAGTGTGGTTAGGACTGCCGAATGACGGCCACATATCACAGGGAAGAACCCATAGTTGGTGAAGGCATGCGTAAAGATAGACCTTACTTTACGGAACGATTTGATGAATAAAAGGTAGAGCTAGCACCTGGCGACTCCAGGGACCGATTCGCATATACCATTTGAGTGGGCTCCTGGGGCAGTCTAGCGTACGTGTGACAGCGAAGGATGGGGCCCATGCCAAGCAGCTAGACGTCTTTTTCAACGAAACGTAGGTACTGACAAGTTTCTGTAACTGCACTGAACATGATCGTTGCAAGTTAAGTGTACAAAACATCAGTTACAGTCATGACGATGTGTTTTTGTTTTTTGTAATGAAAAAAACAAACGATAAAAAGGAAATCGCCTTATCATCTTCGTTCTGAAACATAATTCCTCGGGGTTTAGTCCATATGCATCCTCCTCGTCATCTTATTCTTTTCTTCATTTCTTGCCTTCTTACTACGACTACATGTTCTACTACCACTACCACTACTACCACTACCACTACTACTACTACTACTATGTACTACTGCTACTACTACTACCACCACCACTGCTGCTGCTACTATTACTACTTCTACTACTACTACTACCACTACCACTACTACTACTACTACTACTACTACTACTACTACCACCACTACTACTACTACTACCACTACTACTACTACCACCACCACCACTACTACTACTACTACTACTACTACTACTACTATGTACAACTGCTACTACTACTACTACCACCACTACTAATACTACTACTATTACTACTACTACTACTACTACTACTACTAGTAGTATTACTACTATGTACAACTGCTACTACTACTACTACCACCACTACCACCACCACCACTACTACTACTACTACTACTATTACTTTTACTACTACTACTACTACTACTACTACTACTACTACTACTACCACTACTACTGCTACTACTACTACTACCACCACTACTACTACCACCACCACTACTACTACTACTGCTATTACTTCTACTACTACTACTACTAATCTACTACTACTTCTACTACTACTACTACTGCTGCTGCTGCAAATAACAATACTACTACCACCACTACTACTACCACCACCACTACTACTACTACTGCTATTACTTCTACTACTACTACTACTAATCTACTACTACTTCTACTACCACTACTACTGCCAACATCACCACCATTACTTCTACTACTACTACTACTACTACTACTACTACTACTACTACTACTACTACTACTAGTCTAATACTAGTAGTCTACTACTACTACCACTACTACTAATTCTGCCATTATTATTATTACCACTATTTTTACTACTAGTACTAATACTTCTTCTTCTACTACTACCACCACCCCTACTACCACTACTACTACCACCACCACTGCTGCTACTACTACTACTACTACTACTACTACTACTACTACTACTACTACTACTGCCACTACTATTACTATTACTACTACTTCTAGTAAATTAATTATTACTATAAACAAAATAATACGTGTAACTTTTACTTCCTATTATTACTACTACCGATGGTATATAAGTACTTCTATGGTATGGTACAGACATCATGCCGCCATGACGATATGTCATTGGTCTCACCAAAGCACCTGCCCTGTGTTTCATTACATAATTACCACGCATTGTACGTAAAATATAAAGCAACAATATTAGCGAGATGTATTTCGTTATCGCATGACATCTGCATTTCACGACGATTGCATAAATTAAATCGATATAATTCATGGAATTGTACTACCAGCATTAAATTTTAATTTCCTTGATCCATTATTATCTTGGTATGTTCCTGCATTTCGTTACTTGATTTTTTGGCTTAATCCCCACATGTTGCCAGAAATCATCTAATCAAATCCATGAGTTGAGGAAAGGAAAAAATAACACCGAAAATCCGCTTTCATAAGCTTGACCGCAGAATGTAGAATTTCGTCTACAATGGCGGAAATCAATATATGAGGAATTTTATGAATACCTTTTTGTGTTGATTAAGGCGTAATGCTGCAAAAAGCAAAACATAATAAACCCATATCGATTCATTTTGTAAAGATTTTTCTTACGTACTATATCGGAGGTTACCTCACATCTAAAAAGCGTACTCAAACAGTACGGTATACACCTTGCAACGCAGTCACAAGCAAGCGCACCATATGCTGTAATATACATATGAACAGAAATAAACAGTTGTAGTGGTAGGCTAATAAACTGAACACGAATCATAGTGATTTTTTTTATTTATACGATTATAATAAGATCTAAGTATGTCGCCTCTGACTATGCATGTAAATTACCTATAGGAAATAGACACATTATGAATAAATACACTTCTACCATAGATATGAACATGCTAGCGAGCGAATTGGTCATCTTCAATTTTGTAGTGAATTAATTATATTACTGTTATGGTTTATAAAATAATGTTTACTCCACGTACAGATACACACAGATACATAC
>JZLH01S0425683.1:3950-14775 GCA_001188425.1 Eucidaris tribuloides
AAGTGACGACCGAAAAGATTTTGAAATAATTTGGTCGATAACCAAAACATGTCTTCATTTCACCCACCCCCTGCCCACATGGAAGGCGGAACTTGAAGCCTTCCTTCCGCCATTTTGATCCCATTGGCAACGTTAACCCGTAATTGCGGATGTTGGCAACAAAATATCATTCACCGAGGAAATAGTTAAATGTTTACATCGCCTAACTACAAGAAATAATATAAAAAGAAGGCAAAAATGATTCTGTCCTTTGTGAAATGATATTTAGAATTCAATGATTATATGAAGCTGTGTTTATCTCCGATAGGTCAACTTGAAACACAATCCATTCATCGAACTATCACCAATGCACCCGTTCTATCCTCTTCATCTTCAAGCTACCATTGATGTGAATTATACGTATTGTGACGTCACAGCATTAGGGTTATCATCGCGTTGGTGAAAGACATGCAGGTAAACAATACGGAGTTATCTTTAAAAAAATAAAAAAAAATCGGTGATATTTTGCCGCGATTTTTGTTATTTACCTTCAATTCTGACCTTCTCGTGTTGTATTGTGCAATACGACTTTAAAACGTTATTCAATGTACACATCCATCCATCCAGTACGCCCACACAGTTTACACACATAATACTTCAAGAAGTGTATTCAAAGACTCCATATTATAAGCAGTTTATTGAGGCAGTGCAGCGTTTGCAAGTAGGGCCTATATACTTGCCATAGAATCTGCTTCACGCATCTGACATAGAGCAAACTAATGAATGATTATAGCGTTAAGAAGACCTTCGGATAAAGTATACTCGGAAATATATTTCAAAATGCAAGAAAATGTATAATCCATGTGATTTCATATTAACTTGTCACCATATCAGTATACTGCATTATTATTTCATTAATCATGGTGATCCGATTTCACACGAATTTTCAAGTATGAATATTTTATATTCATCTTGCAATATTAATGATTTTGTACAAGCAAAAAAAAAAACTGGAAAAAATATAGTTTCATTATGTAATTTCCATTAAACTAGCACTTAACAATGCTATCGAAATCATTTCAATAAAGCAAAGCGAAAGGATAGGTCCACAGGCCCGTGTATTCGGAGTTGCAACTATACTACGTGTTAAAGGTTAGTGACATGATTGGGAACACTTGAAAATGCCTCAAGAACCAAATCAGTTGAAATATATACCAACTGTACACCAGCTGGAATGGATCTTCCATCTGGAAGAATTTGCCTCTAATTTGTTTACTTAAGGAGAATCAAGCATAAACATAGGAGTATCTTAATTTTTCCGGGGACGATAAAAATAAGCCCCATAGAGAGCCACACAACAGGTTTCCGTGCTACGAATGATATTGACATTGTTTATTTTAGAATGAGTCAACGTTTGACTACAAGATTTTCACAGGAGAATCCTTGCATAGTTTACTTGATTCTAGAGTACTTTCAGCCCGAATTGAGGACTACCCAAAATCATGTCATTTAATGATAAAAATACACGTAACTGTATATGTCTACCTCTCTGCCATTTCATTTTTATTTCATTTTTATTCGTATAGACAAGATTAAATTGCCATATGCAGCGTAGATATAATTTAGATACAGCATAAAATTCGTGTATGATTGATGGATATCCAACTCAACTTGATATTATGCAGTCCTTTATTTCATGAACCAAAACCGTTGACAATCCAATTGGATTTCGTTTGCATGTCATAACTTGCTCAACAGAGTATTATACATCCAGACTATAAACGTGATAATCCACGTTAGTTTTCCGGCTTTAAAGACGTAAGGATTGACGCTAAATAGTCATTTACGATCTTGAGTTATTTCCGTCCATTCCTAGCCTCGGTTCGAGACCATGCGACTTTTTCTACCTCCATAGTACACCCATTCTCCGACTTTTTCTACCTCCATAGTGCTCTCAATCTTCCCTAGTAGAGAGAATGTACGTCAAGACACTAGCCATAGTCTTGAGCAGTTGACTGAAGATAGTAATTTCCTTTTTGATATAGGATGGGTTAGTCTAAACGTCTGGAAGCCAGACCAGTCCATTCCGAGAAATCCCTTGCTATGTCCCCAAGTATATGGACCTGGCTAATACATGTCAAGGTATACCTTGCGCCCCTTCCCCAACTATTGCCCAAATTTCCTGTTTTGACCCTTCCCCAAAACCTCCTGCTGATCGTCCTGTTGGGCGTACGCCTATAAAAAGAAAGCCCCATAAAAACCTATGTTAAATTTACCGACTTCAAAATAATCCCAATAATTAACCGAATCGTGGAATTGTTTTCCAATAACAGGATAAAAATGTTAATTTATTTCAAACATGATTTGCAATGCTTTGTTCCTCAAAAAAGGTTAAGAGTCTTGATACAAGACTAACCACACAATCTCCTGGGCTAAATGCTAACAAGCGTCCACACTTCTGAATGCCAAAACCCCAGATTTCCCTACATTTACAGGTGTTCTACAAGTTATAGACTTCATATAACACAAAACACAATTTCGTATATCAATACCATTACACTATCTTTCTTAAAGCCACTGGCTAACATTTACCACAGTTTTACAAATGTGAGCTACATAACTCTCCATGCTCCAAGTGTCTTTGATAAGGTCTAAAAATAAAGCCTTGAAAAATTTGCATTTCAAAATGATTATTCAGTGCTATAAAAACATGAAAATCGTAAGTTGACCGGATTCACCTGCCCATTTCCTCCCATAGATTTACTGTGTGTTGATCTAGGCTGTTTTTTTCACTCGCCCCGAGTACTGATTGTTTATTCATTCATATCTTGCCAGTGGCAGCATAAATTTCCAAACTTGTGTATTCTAGTGTGTTTACTTGTCCATTCAAACACTACTCTGTAGCTCAGATAGCAAAGTTTGACAATTTGTTTAACTTGAAGCTCCACAATGTTAGCCTATTACTTCACGCTATGCATTGCGAAGGATGCGCCCTTTTGGACCCACTGATATCCCCACGCGTGCATCCATAATATTTTTTTGGTTTGATATTAATTAAAAAAAAAAAAAAAGTTTCAAATACGCGGATATAAGTTTCTGCCATATACTGACAAAAGTTGCCGCATTTGGTATAAGAGCACCGCCCTATCGGTGCATCAAACAGGTTTCTAATTGGCACCATTTAGCGCAAAGGGGCACCATTCACATTTACTGTTCAAGCTGTGCGGCAGCTACAAGAGGGTGCAGACGACGGTGTAAAAAAATCTTCAAAACCGAGCCGGCTCATGAAATACTTAAAACTGTGTTTTTATGTTCAAGGAGTTTGGTTGAAAATCAGGTTTCACTTTTGAAGATGCCGGTTGACCCTCTTCAGTAGCTGACCCGACAAAGCGATTGTCTCCTATAAACGTTTCAGAGTGTACAATCAAAAGGTGTTGCGTCGTCCGATTTTAGTTCGACTTTAAAATAATCTGCAAAACGCGGGCCGCGTTCGCAATAGAACAATACGACTTTGAAAAACAAAACAACCAACAAAAACAAAACACAGACTCTCAACAATAGAGTGTGTCTTTGATCTAACCGGCCAAAGACCCCATAGGACAAATGTCTTTACACAAAACGTGCAAAGGTAGTAAAGGCTCTAATGAGTTAGATACTTCAAGATATCTAAATACATGATTATGAGACCGTATAGACAATATACATTATGCGTTTAATGACGTAAGCCCCGTGTGACTATCGCGACAATGTCGGGATGGAAAGTCGCCATGTTTGTTTTTCCCAAACTATGATGGCACAACATATTGATTTTTTTGCCGCCAATAGTTCATTCAACGACTCCATATTCCACTGTATTGCACCACACATATCCGATTTGTCACTTCAAATAACATGTGAATGGAATTTATTCCCTATTTGCAAACCATTAACAAACGAACCACGATTATTAGATCGATATATTAACATTGGAATCGATTTATTCAACAATCAAGAGTGTGACGTGGAGAGGTGAGCATTTTAACTTAGTAGAGAAATATACAGATTTTTTCAAGACATTTGCTTACAGAAGCAAGGTGTATACAATCGATATAATTATACATAAAACATACACCCCAAAGTACCATGTACTTGAAATATGCGCAAGGGTTCGTCAGAATTAAAATACCTAAGAAGGGGACGCAATCGAAAATTGTTTGTTGGTGTGTCTGTATGTCTGTCTGTCCATCTGTCTGCCTGTCTGTGTTTCTATATAACTATATATCTCTCTATCTCTTCCTATCTCTCGCTCTATCTATCTATCTATCTATCTATCTATCTATCTATCTATCTATCTATCTATCTATCTATCTATCTATCTATCTACCTATTTATATATCGATCTATCTATTTATCTATCTATCTATCCATCCATCCATCTATCTTATCATGTTGAGTAATAGCTGAAAAAATGGAAGAATTTCAGGGCATTGATAGATCATTAGACACACTGAGAAAATAGAAATAGGTTCAACTTTGCACCTTTAAAGGTAAATGACATGATTGGGGTATAGTCCTCAACTTGGGCTGAAACGACTCTAGAATCAAGTAAACTATGCAAGGATTCTCCTGTAAAAATCTTGTAGTCAAACGTCGACTCATTCTAAAATAACTAACGTCAATATATCTCGTGGCAGACAAACCTGCTGTGTGGCTCTCTATGGGTCTTATTGTTATCGCGCCCCGATAGAATTAAAATACTAGTATGTTCATGCTTGATTCTCCTTAAGTAAACAATTACAGACAAATCCTTCCAGCCGGGAGATACACTCCAGCTGGTGTATATATTTCAACTCATTGGTTCTTAAGGCATTTTTAAGTGTTCCCAATCATGTCACTAACCTCTAAAGTGCAGACCAATGTCACACTGGGAGCATCTTTATGGGTGAAACTTTGCACCTTTCAGACCATAAAGGTGCACCCAGTGTGACTTTGCTAAAGATGCAAAGTTGAACCTGTTTTTCTTAGTGTGTCTGTCAAAAAATATAATATCAAATAATTTCATTCTATACCATTTACCAAAACTATACTTGGGCTCTAAAATCGTTCTTATGCAAAACAGGGGGAAAATCTCCTGTTTATGCGTTTTACTATATAATTCGGTAAGATATCAATGGGCGAAATACACAGATATCAGAAATTGAATTCGTTAATAAGACGGGTATATAAGGGCGTAGGCTGGTTTGGGCATGGGGAGGTGCACATGTTGGCGAGGTGGAACGGGGAGGTGGCACATCTTAGGGAGGTGGAACAAAAGTTGAGAAATCAGGCAATTGAAAGCGAGAAAGGTGTGCAAATTTTGTTTTTGCTTGCCAGGGCAGAACTCTCTGCTTCAGTGAGGGGGAGGTGCACGGCACCCGTGTCAACCCCAGCCTACACGCCTTGTTGTTATGTTGTGTTGTTTTCTTTCTTAATATTTAATATATTAATATATATATAATATTTGCTATTACGGTGAACTCTATGCTCTGCGGGGGGGGGGGGTGTACACGTAGCACACCAGTGCACCCCCCCCCAGCCTACGCCCTTAGGTATTGATGATGCTCCTCAAAAGCCGACTGAACCGAATGTTGAACGAAACTATGACGCGAATGTTATTTGTAACTGTAGTCATAAGTATGGATGGCTGATTTTTCAGTGACGCCGATAGTCTTCGTTTAAGATGGAATTGTTCTCACCAGTTCTGTGTAAGACAATAACCTTGGTGTTAGGTCTATACTTATTTTGTTTACATCAGATGTGTACTATTTTTCTTCTTCTTGACAATTTCGTGGAAAGAAACTTCCCACGACGATTAAGAACTTGCGTTACCCCGATATAAAAAGTATATGAAAGATTATGTACGTATTTGTTTGTTTGCTCTTGTGTGTGTGTGTGTGTTTGTCAACGAAGACGAAATACAGGCACGTCACATTATAGGAGCGAAATATAAACAAGATGGTACCCTTCTCTGTTATCGATACTGTCTCGTTTCTATGGTTAGAACACCCCGTCCCTCTCCGCCCGATCATGGCGGGAATATCTGAATAGGTTTGTCTTGTTGAACCTCCCCGGGTCGCGTGCCGTCTGCGCAAATCTTCTGTGATGTGAACCGCGCGATATAATAGTGAATTTGGTGAGCCGCGCTTAGCGCAGACAATACCAATTCAATGGGAGTAGATGACAATTGATGCAGTGATTATTATACTCTACACCACAATGCTTGGTGTCAGCAAAATCAGACGGCGATTTACCTGGCAATTGTCATGCCAGTTTTTGTGATGGTGGGAAAATCACCCGTGACTCAACTCTACACCAGTATTCCTGGGAATGATTCACTCAAAACAATGTGTTCCCCGCTATAGCCTATTATCAGCATGACCAGGAAGAACAAGATATAGCTACTCCTCCGAAATTTTCCGTCTTGATATTCTGTTCTTATGGGGTAAAGAAAAACTACATGTACTTTAAAAACCCTAATTATTTCAAGATTGTTAACAATGGAAAAGTGGTGGATTTAATGCCTATTAAATCGAAAACTAAAGAAAACGTGACTTTCTTTCAATTTCTTGATAGGCCCTAAGCCTAAACAGAATAAACGCATTGATCAGTTCTAAAAAAAATGGAGATTGTATAAGTGGTTATCGCTTTCAGACCTCTATGTATAACATGCGATAGTTCTGAATGATTTTACGTTGCTGTGACTGAAAGAAAGTGAAAACAAAATAACAAGAAGAAATTGTGACCAATTTATCAATAACATGGTCAAACGTATTCTTGTCAGGTTTGTTAACGGACTTATATTTCCAAACCCGGATACCACATCATAGTTTCTGGGAATAAATCAAATTGGAAAGGCAATTGAAATTCTTACTTGCTTTTATTATGTTGATCTAGGTTTATATAGGTCACTCAAAAATCATAGTACTGAATGTCAGGTTTGACAATACAAAGGCATTTGGAAGACGGTGTAAATTGTATGATCAACATGATCAAAGTTGATATAGATTATCACATCATGTACACCTCATGGAATTATCTGACATTAAAGGTTATACTGACATAATTGGGAACACTTGGAAATGCCTCAAGAACCAAATGAGTTGAAATATTTACCAACTATACACCAGCTGGAGTGGATCTCCCAACTGGAAGGATTTGTCTCTAATCTGTTTACTTAATTAGAATGAAGCATGAACATTAATTCTATCGGGGCACGATAGAAATAGGACCCAACCACACAGAAGGTTTGCCTGCCACCAGGGATATTGACATTAGTTATTGTAGAATGAGTCAACGTTTGGCTACTAGATTTTCACAGGAGAATCCTGGCACAGTTTCCTTGATTCTAGAGTAGTTTCAGGCCAAGTTGAGGTCTACCCCCAATCATGTCATCTACCTTTAAAACTAATGTTGAATCCATGAAATGGTTATCACCCTCTTGCCCCGTTGCTTTCACTTTTAATTTAGAGCTTGCACAAAGAACATCCTCAATTATTAATCTGTAATATTTCGATTCCTCCTATGGACTCGACTGTATGCATTAACGAAGACGCAAAGAAAACTGTGATATTTCCCATTTAAAATCTCATCAATTTGGTTTTATGTATATATATCAGTATACGTACTTTAACATAACGAATTAATGTGTTGATATTTTCCAACTGTAGGAAAAACCACGAAAAGAAGTATAGGTCATGAGTAAAATATCTACAAGTTTCGTAAGACTTTTTTTATTGACAGGATTTATTTGAAAAAAATAAGGTGCTTTCCCTTGCAATTTCAGCATTGTAAATCTTCTTCTTCTTCTTCTTCTTTTTCTTCTTCACCTTCTTCTCCTTCTTCTCCTTCTTCTTCTTCATCTTCTTCCTTTCTTCTTCTTCTTCTCCTTCTCCTTTTGCAAGCATTGCCTAAGTGTGGCTATTTGTTTTTTGCTCGTAATAATTTGATGTATTTGAAGTTCGTTTACAATGTAATTTTTATGTATTTATGCAACTTTTCATGTTTTTTCATGACTGTTGTATTTGCTGTGATTTCTTTCACGACTTGTCATTATTTCGTATCAATTGAATTACGTATTATTGCAAAAATTGATTTAATAAAGGTTTACTTTGGAAAGTCAAAAGTCTTCTTCTTCTTCTCTTAATTCGTCTTCTGATAGACCTAATAGACCCTGACAAGATTGCTGTAAATAAAAATTTCATAAGTGTGAATTGTACCACCTGTGTACATTTTTTTAACGGATGGTGGTTCAAGGTCTTTTTGATGACGTATCATATTGTATATATTTACTTTGACGTAGTATATAGATATAATCTTTAAACACACTATATTTAAAATATAATGCAAATATTTTATGCGAAGTATAGACCAAAATGCTAACACGCAAAATCAGAATAAATAGAAACCATCGTTTTAGACATTTGTATGGAGAATAAACACTCTATAGTCGTGGTAGAGTTATATAGGCCTAAAATATATAAAATTGTGTTAAAGTGAAACAGGAAGATTAGAAAAGTCCTATCTTAGCACACAGTATGTTGTGGAAATTTCACGATCCAAGCAATTCTTATTATCCATAGGCGTCGATCCTTGGAGGGGGGCGGATCGCCCCACACATGAAATATTGGAGGGGCAAACATATTTGATTTGCCCGCCCCCCCCCAATAAATTTGACAACTTCAAACATTCATAATATGCAATGCAAATATGTTTTAAAAAGCATTAGAAAACACTATGAAACTATTAAACATGACATAAAAATACCATTAAACATACAAAATTGTCAATTTTTCGACGCATTTAGCGCGCAAAATTTTGTATTATACAATTTGGACATTTTTCCACTTTTTGCCCCCCCCCCCCCCCACATCCGAAACATGGATCCACGCTCCTGCAATTATCATCAGAAACTGGTTTGGTTTGACCGTCTACGTTGTTTTCTAGCTTTATGTGTTCAGTTCCTACCAGGACCTTACTGTGATCAAATATACTGAAAATCGAAGGCTTATTCCTCCTCAGCTAAACAAATATTCAAGGCATTATCTCCCAGGCTGGATATACTTAATACTATGTACTGACTTAGTGTATATATCGGTATATGTTCATTATGTTTATTTCCAGAGTTTGTAAATATCATACTAAAACATACTGAAATTCTGTTTCAAAGAGGTTTTCCCAGTTGCGTGTACTCATAATCACTAAATCGGGTAATCGTTTCGAGATGAAAAACAACAACAACAAACCATGAGCCATTTCGAATCTTGAACATGTTGAATGATTGTTTTTGTCTTGTCATTGAACTATTGTCCACCGTTTAGCCGTATTATATGACCCCGCCAAAGTCAACTATCACCGCCAAAATCAACAATCCTCTTACAACAAAGTCATCGAAATCCGAAAACATCAAAAAACCGACGAAAGTGAACCCCATTCTTGTCTTGTGTTTCTTCAAAAGAACTGAATGAAAGAAGTTAAAGGTTCGTTTTCAATTTTCAAAGATCCCGACTTGCTTTAGTGCGCAAAGACCGGATTAGCAGAACCTTTGACCGAATATCTCCGTTGTTCTTTGGGATTACAGAACAGGCGTTCGACACAAGGCAAGATTATCGAAATTTACCGGTTCTCAAAAGAGCACATTTCGACAGAAGTTCCCCTTGCGAAATAAAAAACAATTGGCATGTCAGAACTTGCAATTAATTAAATTTACATCAAAATCGGTTTTTTTTCCCTTTTAACCAGGCCACCACCTTGGTGCCTTTTCGACACCGCTGATATGCCTTGTGCACGTATACCATGTAAGCTATTCTCCTTCTAACGTGTTGCCAGTGGGCTTACTATAGCACAATTTTAAAATTTTACTGCATGTCAGACATGAATGATACCAATTTCTCTTTTTGAAGAAAACGCTCTTTTTTTCAACTGACGTAAGAGAAATATGGAATATACAATGACACAACGGGTCGAGAGCAACCATTATTTCGATGAATTGGCCAAAATTTATGACGAATATCATCGAAAAGATCAAAAGATGACGATCAACAAAGCCATAAACGTCACAAGAATTGTATTAAATTTATGTTCCACTGTCAAGTTCGGTCTTGCGTTCGCATCATGTGAGACTTTTGACACTTTACGTCAGGGTTTTTATCACTGTGTATATTATGTATAGAGATAGGCCTATATGCATGGCCGTGCTTGATGACTCTGCGCTCATCATGCTCACGAATACACGTGGAATCTGCTTATAATTATATTTTTATGATGGTGATTATGTATACATTTATCTATCCATGTATCTATTTAACGATCTATCAATCCGTTCACCTATTTTATCAAGCTTTCTGTTCATTGATCTACCTATCCATCTATCTATCCACCCATCTATCAATGCGTCCATCTATTATCCATCTGCTCTATCTATCCACCCAACTTTCTATCTATCCAACCGCTTGTCGATCTACTTATCTAAGATTCTTTCTATCTATCTATCTATTTATCTATCTATCTATCTATTATTTTATCTATCTATCTATCTATCTATCTATTTATCTATCTATCTATCTATCTATCTATCTATCTATCTATCTATCTATCTATCTATATTGATTCCATGATCTATCAATCAACGTATCTATCTATCTATTATTTTATCTTTCTATCTATCTGTCTATTGATCCATGATCTATCAATCAACGTATCTATCTATCTATTATTTTATCTATCTATATCTGTCTATCTATATTGATCCATGATCTATCAATCAACGTATCTATCTATCTATCTATCTATCTATCTATCTATCTATCTATCTATCTATCTTTCTATCTAC